>CABFWB010008039.1:0-15095 GCA_902151455.1 Timema bartmani
CGGCCCTGGTCGACGGCTGGTAGGTCTACCGGCCCTGGTCGACGGCTGGTAGGTATACCGGCCCTGGTCGACGGCTGGTAGGTATACCGGCCCTGGTCTACGGCTGGTAGGTAGTTTTCCTGACCAGGGGAAATGTAAAACTTCCCAAACAATCTTGTCATAGTGACTTACGGAAGCAGCTCGGCTTTGAAATATGTTTTCAGTTTCTGTGACTGAAATTGGCCGACGAATCACGATTGCCAACTGTCGGTTCGCCTTGTACTTCACTTCGAGGAGGGGAAGTTCATAATATTTCAGTTGGAAAAGTCGTTAACTTTAAACTAAATAAAACAAACAAACCAACTTTAATATATTTGACAAGATATAACGTTTCAAATAAAACTAATACAATTTAAATATTCTAAAGGAATTAAATATAATCTTTTTTTTAATCATACTATATCGATTGATTTATTTAAAATCATTCATTCAATTCTATTTTCTTTTTATAACATCTTCAAAATACTCTTATTTGATCAATAACAATTAATAATAATTCGATTCAATAGATTAACTACATTTTTCATTCAAATAAAACCTGTTGATTGTTAATAATATTAATATTTCGTTATATTGGAGAGGTTATCCTTAGGAAGCGCACAATAAATTTGAAAATCGTGCGTTATTTTCGAAACAAGTTGTCTTATCTTGAAAACTGGATGCTTTTTAAAATCTAGGACTGGGACGTTTTACTGCACAAAAATCCGGTACGAACGACCATTTCTGTGGTGAGTTTTTCAGAATGTTCCGGTTAACAGTTTGAAGTGTAGATTAGGGAGGGGCACCGTAAAAAGATGTTTTCACCATCTTTTGTAGGTAGATGATTTTGAAAATTTGATTTTGTTTGTACTATTGTACAAGGGAATATAATCTTCTTTATTAATATAATGGAGTGTGTTTGTCATGAGCATTGAGATATATCTACAGCACGTAGAGGTGTGAAATTTTAAAAATTAGTAACCCTTGCATTCCAAAGCCAGAATTTTTAAATTTTGATTAGGTTTTTTTTTTATGTAGGGTCGAATCCTATATTTTTCTTGAACTTAATTTTTTTTTCGAATCTCTTTAAGTTAAATTTGAATCCTCATATTTGTGGATTTTTAAAATTGAATCTAAAAAAATATTATTTTAAGTCTCGGTGCCATTGACAATCAATGCCATTTCATTTGTCATGTCTATTACGTCATAAGCAACAAAACGAATACTTTATTTAGTATATTAATTATGTACATTAATATATATATATATTTTTTGTAATTCTGTTTTGAACTCCCAACTACACAAGTCTGTATCATTAATAAATCTATCAATTGTTTAGATATTTGTGTTGTCATCTTAATAAATTGTATTGGAGTTTGTTTTTTTTTTAGATCTTTATGAATCTCTTTAATATCATAGAATTAGTGTCCCCTCTATAATAAATTTCATAAATGCCCTTACATAACCAGTTTATGACAATTTACTCTCAAGTTATTATTGAACTGAGAAGAAAGATATACTTTTGTTTATTCTGCAGATAATTGTTTATGTTGTGCATTTATGAATAACATTTGTTTTTATGAATCTGAATGTTTAACTTCATTTATTAAAAATGCATGTTAAGGTACTTTAGCCATTTAATAAGTTGAGAAAAAATGAGGTTTTTATCATATACAATCTATTTTTTTAACGTTCTATAACATGTTTGTTTTGCAGCCGACGTATTTTTGTCATCTCTGTACATACAACTATGGATGTTTGTCCTGAGTGTGGAGAACTCCTTCAGACAGTCTGTACCCTTGTACCCGAAACCTCTGCCACTAGAGTGGGTAGGGTTTAGTTGTCCCTCTAGTTTCTGTGTAAATACCAGGAACCCTTGTGAACGGACAAGACGCCCCTTTCATGTTTACTTACATTCCTCTTGGTCACGGGCCACTGCTCTAGGACAGACGGTCACCGCACAGGAGGTTTCGGCGGGGATGTCGGTCGGAACAATATTGTATGTATATCACGTGTGTACAGTTCCTACTTTTTAACACCATAAACATTATATAATGTGTTACAATTATTACAGTTCTCTTTTCGCACTAACGTATCGAACTACAGCGCTGGGTGGTTGAATGCGTCACTAACGTCAGGTCTTTTTTTTTTTATTAGCACCGTGTCTTACTACCCGTTCAGCTTATACACTTTTGTACTAATTACACCAGTGATTTTAAGGAGGAAAGTTATATTAATAGAAGGAATAATGTACAACTATTTGGTAAAAACCACCCTCATTACACCCTGTTGAGACTCGAACCTCGATCTCCCCGTCATTGGAAGATTATTATAGTTCTCTTCTCACTCTCACGTATAGACTACAGCGCTTAGTGGTTGAATCTGTCACTAACGTCTGGTCTACTGTTAATCTCTAAATATCATAAGGCTGTTTGTTTGGATCAAGTGTTTTGTAACCCCCCCCCAACCCACTATTTGATGTATTCATGCCGCATAGGTACCGCTTCCACAGATCCAGCCGCCACCCAGGGAAAGTGTGTGGGAAACTTTTTGAAACTTTTCCAGAAAATTCTCCACTCTTTGTTTTTGGTATTTTTGGAGCCTTTTTCACCCTAAAAAGTTACAACAATTTCTCTGTATAATTTTTGTCTTACACAATAATTCTTTACACTCGAGTTTTACCTGAAAGGTACCTTGCTTGGTTCCACTATGGCGCAGCTCATGAGATAGGACAGGGTTAGCAAGCTCACGGCCCGCGAGACACGTCTGACCTTCCACAAGTCTGCGATACTTGTATATTAGTATCCTGCCTCCAGTCATACACGCATGCAAAAAAATAGTAATTTAATTTTATGGTGTATCATTTTTTATCAACAAATACAAAAACCATTTCCAACAGTGCTTTCTTTGGATATAATTCTAAATATTTGACAGTGGGAATTTTTATTTTCTTGAGTTGATTGCTTCTGTTACTTCGATTACTCGCGTAAAAATAATATTTTTAATATTTTAAATTCATGGCATCAAATAGCTAGTCTAGACCTACATTGCCTAAACGGTTTCCCACATTCCCCTCACTCAAATGCGGCCACATTTCTTTTAAATTAAATATTTATCATACCCTACACATTTTTGTGGTGAAAAGTTGTGTAGTCCGTCAACGTAAGACTTATCTCTCAGAGAAAATGGAATGTATGTGGAAAAAAAAACCCAAGTTTGGTTATGTTATCAAGCTCGCTTTCTGTTATCTGCTCCTCCCATCTCTTTCTTGGCCTCTCTTGTGGTCTTCTTTCTTACATACTTCATTTCCGTCACTCTCCTTGGTGTTCTCGCTTTATCAATCCTCCTTACATGACCATACCATCTCAGTCCTGCAAGCGAGAAAAGTATGGTAGAAGGAAAGAAGAAGATGGAGGCATTTTACTAAACTGACCCGGTGGAAACAGTTGATGATGACATTAAGCTACCATTATTATCTTCACATTGCCTATCACCATGTTTGAAAAATATTCACACACATAAAAAAACACACATTGTCTTTGATATCCGTGTTTTGTGATTGAACGAATATTATTTCTGCTATGGTAGAGAACTGTTTGGTCAGTCGGCTGCCTTAGGGTCAGACTGTTCCATCTACACCCCCTCCCATTACCAAAACATATACAAAAGACAGCTATATATCGTAATATTTATTTATATGTTTAGGAGCCGGCTTTAGATTACTTAAGGTTTTATAAAAGAAAAATGATTTTCGACCCCTTCCTTCGTAAGATTTTCCATTATTTATTTTTAATAAGACATGATTGGTAATAGTGGCAAAATATGAGATCTATATTTATAAAAATAGACCTCATATTTGGCCACTATTACCAATCATGTATTCTTAAAAATGACTTATAATATAAATATTATTATTTATATAAAACAGTAAAATTAATAATGTTACGTCAATGAATGAAAATAAATTTCAGAATTTTCAGATAATTTTTTTTTTAGATTTTTTTCTCACCATTGATATTGATTATAAAAAACCCTTAAGTAAGATGGATTATGACCGCCCCCCTCCAAAACACTCACGTAATTTAAGGACGGCGCCTTGGACTTGTTAAAACACTAACAAGAAGTACGAGGGGTGTCCTGGGTTTGAGACATGGAGTTGATAGTGGTCCTCCCTCCAGTCCCCTGAGCGGTATTGTCTCAACACGTCGTGGCATTGTTTGTTTCAGGGTCCTCCAAGAAGAGACAGGTGGGTCGGTCCACCAGTCCTCTCAGCGATGTGTCCACCAACTCGACCACCTCCCAGCCCGTCCTGGCTCGGCCAATCAACAACAACAACTCGCACCTGGCATCGAACCCTCGACCTTCCGCCCGTGAGTAGTGACAGTCTGCTTGCTACTGTAGAGATGGGGGAGCGCTCTCTCTCGCTGTGCATTTCACTCTTTGTATTTCCTTATCTCTCTATTTTCATTTCCTTATCTCTATCTATTTTCATTTCCCCTTCTCTCTGTCTCTCTCTTTGCATTTCCCTTTCTCTCTGTCTCTCTCTTTGCATTTCCCTTTCTCTCTGTCTCTCTCTTTGCATTTCCCTTTCTCTCTTCCTTTTTTCCACATTCCGAGTGTCTCATTATTTTTTCCATTCCTCTCCCCATTCACCCCATGCTACCAGGAGTGGTACTTACTACTAACCTCCCATCAGTCCACGGTTGTTGGACGAGCCGATGATATCGTTATAATCACACCCATTGAGTTGCTAGCTGGACTCGAACCTATTACCTTTGTCTGGTCTAAGAGGTCGTGGGTCTGCGATGGAACTATTCTTCCAACCGATATAGTTTATCTCTTTGGAGTTTGTATGAATCATAATAAGCACACTAGACAACGATCGTTTCGGTACTTTTTTTTTATTATTAATTGGGTTAGTTTTAATTCATTGTTATTTTAAATACTAATTCATTTAACATTGTTTGTTGTTAATATGAACAATTTCTTTAAATTTAGTCGTTAGTTCTTTGGGGTATTGTCGTTTCGTACGTTTGTTTTGGCTCTCTAGCGAAAAAGGAAGTGAGAACTTCGAAAAAGAATAAAACAATAATCACTATTTAAAAAAAAAAAAAGCCTTGTTTATTTTTTTCCAGACACTTCTATTTTTAAAACATTTTTATTACACACGTGTTCACGAGCGAGCCAGCTTGCCAAGAACTCTACGGTCTAAAACCCTTTTCCTCTCCTTGTGTCCGACTGAGCCGGCGAGAACACATGGTGATGGCTTCACTCAGTTGAAGTTTGTGCCGCTAGTGGCGAATGTTAACCGCTAGGCAGGAGAGTGGCGCTGTTAGCGGCGAGAAAAGGCACCAGAGAACGATGCGCGCGCTCGCTCTAGGGAGTGATGGTTGTACAATGATGCAACCGATTTTGATGTATCGGTGGCTCAGCGGGCTGTGTATTGTTTCAGTGTGATGTAGCAAACGGTGTATCACTGAATTAGAAGTCTACTCTGCTAGATAGTCTTATTTTTTAGTGATAATGACACTTATAAGCTATAAAATAAGTTAATCTTACTATTTTAACATAATTTATTTTTTACCATTAAAACTTAAATATTAGTTTAATTTGGTTGTATAAAAATGTGATTTAGTAGTATATTAATAAATTTATTAAATTTCGAACACATTTTATGAATCCTTTTATGGTTTACTGAAGCATGATTTATTCACTGCTAAAAAACGCACGCACACATTCGACTTGAAATACACCCGTCGGTAGCGCGTGTCTGCTGAGAGAAGGGCTCCGGGTTCGATGTCTGAAATAGCTGAACAATTTAATCATTAGGTTTAAAACCCCCCTCGGTGGCGTAGTTGGCTAACGCGCTAAAATGGTTTTCCACTCTCCCTCCACGCAAATGCGGGTTCACTTCCTCTAAATTCCACCTTCCCAATTCCTAATCCATTAGTGTAGTTAGTACTTAAGCGTATAACCCGAACGGGTAGTAAGACGCGGCGCTAAATAATAATAATAAATTAGGTTTAAATTACCGTAGTTTATAAGCCGTATGCTGATATGAGGCAGTTTAGAAAGTGCACTTTAAATACCTCAAATAAATGGAGAAAAAAAATTAAATTAAATACATCCTTAACAGAGTTGTTTATTTGTATTCATGGTTTTCGAACGGTTTTGTGATTCTAATGGTTCACTTAATCTGAGGTATGAACCAAACAAAATCGGAGATTAACACGAACATTTCAACTTAATCGTTTCGGGGAAGGGAGGAGGGGGGGTTGCCATTTTAGTCGGCATTAAAATATGGCTGTTCTCTCATTAAGAAATGAGTCAACGTTTTTTATTTAAAAAAAACTTACATTCTTTATGGTTGTTGCTTGTTTGGTAATTACCCTCCACACTTGCAGCTGTTAACCTAACCCACTTAGAAAAGTGTTCTCCTAGCCATTTTTTTTATGTTTAGTCTGGTACAAATAAAACTGTCATTTTTATAAATGTCATGAATACTATTTACAGAGAATGATACGAATGCTTTACATTTAAATGTTGTCTACTTAATATATATTTGTGCTTTTTTTTTAACATTGTTTAATTCACCGCCCTGGTAACCGTGTCAATTAAGGGGCCCGGTTGTATTTCTTTTTCTGGCTCGTGTGTGTGTGTGTGTGTGTACGTTAATTTTGTTTTCACTTAGCATGTTATATTCTTGAGAAATGGAAGAGCGACTCCACTTTGCAGGAAAACTAATTTTTTTCCGGCGAGAATAGGTTTTAATCAGTGACGAGACTTTCGAGACCTCGACTTTCTCAGATACTTGAGCTAATAAATGCTCTTTTAAGATTATGATAGATTCGTGATTCTTATACTAGTCACGACTATCCGACCGAAAATGGCGACATTCCGGGCCGTATTTTTTTAAATCTTCACAGAACTTTGTTTAAATATGATCTACCCATTTTCTGATTGCGATATAAAATAGTAATACAGTAATTGTAGGGTGGCAGTAGAAATCAAACTAGAACGATATTTTTAAAATCCTTACTTTACAGTAACATCGGCCACAAATCAAGAACGAGTGAAAATAAAGCGTCGAAATAGTGGATTACATTTATAAATTAAGTAATTGCTTTGTAGTGGAAATGTACCGGTTTATTAAAACGCACCGGTTAACACAGACCCGGGCCGGTTAATACGGAGGGTCGGATAATCGCGACTCTGGTGTATATTCAAAATGTTGGTAGTGAGGTAGTAAGACGGGGTGCATATATATAATATATGGATGGCCCCTAACTATTGTCCCGGCATGAGACACTCAAGACTGCACCAATCCGTGTCGAGCGGCTCATCACGTGATCAGTAGCCCCATGACTTCTTTGGTGCTGACTGACGGTTCACAGCTGACTTCTGACAGTCAACATTTAGGTATATACCTAAATGTTGACTGTCAGAAGTCAGCTGTGAACCGTCAGTCAGCACCAAAGAAGTCATGGGGCTACTGATCACGTGATGAGCCGCTCGACACGGATTGGTGCAGTCTTGAGTGTCTCATGCCGGGACAATAGTTAGGGGCCATCCATATATTATATATATGCACCCCGTCTTACTACCTCACTACCAACATTTTGAATATACACCAGAGTCGCGATTATCCGACCCTCCGTATTAACCGGCCCGGGTCTGTGTTAACCGGTGCGTTTTAATAAACCGGTACATTTCCACTACAAAGCAATTACTTAATTTATAAATGTAATCCACTATTTCGACGCTTTATTTTCACTCGTTCTTGATTTGTGGCCGATGTTACTGTAAAGTAAGGATTTTAAAAATATCGTTCTAGTT
Source organism: Timema bartmani (assembly GCA_902151455.1). Taxonomy (NCBI): domain Eukaryota; kingdom Metazoa; phylum Arthropoda; class Insecta; order Phasmatodea; family Timematidae; genus Timema; species Timema bartmani. The sequence goes on from CABFWB010008039.1 coordinate 7,855, forward strand.
TGATTTCTACTGCCACCCTACAATTACTGTATTACTATTTTATATCGCAATCAGAAAATGGGTAGATCATATTTAAACAAAGTTCTGTGAAGATTTAAAAAAATACGGCCCGGAATGTCGCCATTTTCGGTCGGATAGTCGTGACTAGTATAAGAATCACGAATCTATCATAATCTTAAAAGAGCATTTATTAGCTCAAGTATCTGAGAAAGTCGAGGTCTCGAAAGTCTCGTCACTGATTAAAACCTATTCTCGCCGGAAAAAAATTAGTTTTCCTGCAAAGTGGAGTCGCTCTTCCATTTCTCAAGAATATAACATGCTAAGTGAAAACAAAATTAACGTACACACACACACACACACACGAGCCAGAAAAAGAAATACAACCGGGCCCCTTAATTGACACGGTTACCAGGGCGGTGAATTAAACAATGTTAAAAAAAAAGCACAAATATATATTAAGTAGACAACATTTAAATGTAAAGCATTCGTATCATTCTCTGTAAATAGTATTCATGACATTTATAAAAATGACAGTTTTATTTGTACCAGACTAAACATAAAAAAAATGGCTAGGAGAACACTTTTCTAAGTGGGTTAGGTTAACAGCTGCAAGTGTGGAGGGTAATTACCAAACAAGCAACAACCATAAAGAATGTAAGTTTTTTTTAAATAAAAAACGTTGACTCATTTCTTAATGAGAGAACAGCCATATTTTAATGCCGACTAAAATGGCAACCCCCCCTCCTCCCTTCCCCGAAACGATTNTGATTAGAGGCGTCGAAAATCAAACTTTTCTACTCCACCAAGCAATAAAACTCCCACGCTCCACAGGAGTGACAACATCTGGAACGTTAATTGACCCGACTACTCGCTGTTCAAAGTAGTTCCCACCTGAAACGGAAACGTTTAAATCTTGGTTTAATTACGGTATTGTTTTAATAGTACCTGAGAAAGGTAACTTTTTCCCTGAGTTTTTTTTTTACACACAAAGGTGGAGAGATATCCATGGGAGAAAAACAACAGAAGATTACAGTCTTACCAGTTGGTAACAATGGTCCTATCAAACCCGACACCTTCAAAAGAAATTGGACAGTACAGCTTCTTCTTGAAAAGTCCAGAGGAAAATGTGGGGGTTTACATTCGTACACGGCCTCGGTGAAAGTTGTGGTTTTTTCGTCCAAGCGAAGATTTCTAGTTTTAATGGCGCCCAATAAAGTTATTTTAAAGATACGCCGCGTGCGTAAACAAAGGTCCCGCCTATTATTTATGTTTCGGAGTGTGAACTCGACGGTAAAAGTTGGGGCTAGCGCGCCTTCATCTCTTCAGAAATATGCAATAAGCTCCATGGATTATATGGCTAGTCTAAACCCTGATATTTATAAAAAAAATACCAACATTGATTAAAAGTCACTAGAATTTGGCATCGTAGAAATGTGTTTTATTTAATTTATTAATTACATATTTAGCACCGCGTCTTACTACCCGTTCAGGTTATACGCATTTATTATAATTCTAATGGGGTAGAGATGAGGAAAATAGCATTTTAGAGGTACTCTATCCACATTTGCGTGGAAGGAGAATGGGAAACCACTTAGGGGAAATAAACCCATCAGTAGAGCCGGCCGGGTAGTCAAACCCCAATCTCATTAGCATTTTTTAATAATTAATAGTAATGATTAATTATCCATATGTAGGCTAAATATTATTTTTTATTCTATTTAATTTTTATTTATGGACTAAAATGTTTAATTTTTGTATTCCATACCCTCTCACGTTAAGGACCTAGGCTTTGACACTCGACGGGTGTAATTATGTGAACTACTATTATATGCACTAATTTTAACTTTGAATTATCGATGCGAACTGAATTATAATTTTGAATTCATGCATATTAATTTGTCATTATACAATCGTTATTTTCCATTGGTTACGTTCAGCAGCCTGGTTAGTTGCGACTTGATTTAAGGTGCGGCCCAACGGAGCGCGAGTAATTTTACAGTTTTTATGCCATTACATTTTTTTGGCCAAAATAAACCAAATATTTCTCCAGTAGCAATGTAAAGTTTATTTTTCTGCACATGCTAGTATCAACAAATCTTGAATATCTGTCAAGGGTGTCCTGGAATTTTGTCAAAACTTTTTAAATAAAAAGAAAGTTTTGATAAAATTTCAGGACACCCTTGACAGATATTTAAGATCTGTTGATATTAGCATGTGCAGAAAAATAAACTTTATATTGCTACTGGAGAAATATTTGATTTATTTTGGCCAAAAAATTTCATTTCTATAAAAACTGTAGAAATGCTTTCGCTCCCTTCGGCCGCACTTTAAAGGGTGTGAGGAGCGTAGTTAAGAGAAAATGCACTCGCGTCAGCTTGTGGAGAATTTAAAAAGATAAAATAAGGTAAAATAAAACCCACTGCCATTACAGTCGTTTATTCTAACTTCGACCTGTCCGGACACCGGTGAGCCTTACTCCCTAAGACCGTGCGACCACTAAATGCTGTTAAAACATTTAATTATTTGTGCTAAGGAAAACTAGTTAATTCTGAAATGATGTTGAAAAGTTGTCTTCTGTGGGTGAGGAATTTTTGTTTCTTTATTTATCTTTTATCAAAGTCGTTGTGTAGTCTACACAGTTGACGAATGGCGTTATAACTCACCGAAAACGAACATGTAATTGTTAAACTCACTTATCCTTCGATGCCGGTGTCTCGTTTCTTTTCTTCCACCGCGTCCAACTGCATTAAGAGCTGTTTTATGACCTGGAAAAACTCTTGTCTGGGGCCGGGGGTGGGGGGTAGGTTGGCAGACCTGTCTTGAGGGCTTCCAACCCGCTCGAACAGTTTCGCGCCGTCAGGTCAACGGGAAACATCTGCGCGCGCATCGTGGTGGTTGTTCTGCGCGTGCGCGATGGGTTGCGTGCAGCCTAGTTAGTCAGGCGATGTTCCACAGTGCGGCAATTACTATCGTTTGTTTTGTTGTTTGAATCTTCAGACCGTTCGTAGTTGTGTGTGATATTTTCTCTGGGGACGAATTTCCTTGAAAATCCGTAATAGTTTGGTTTTAAATGTGTTTATCACTCAATTATTATGTTGAAATACGAAGTAAATTTTAAATAAAGGCGCCGTTTTTAAAGTTAATTGTTGGTGTTTAAATATAAAGTACACTTTAAATAGACAAGTTTTCAAAGTTAATGGTTGGTATTTAAATATGAAGTAAATTTAAAAAAAAGACACCGTCTTCAAAGTTAATTGTTGGTGTTTATCGGGAAAATTGATAGTTCTTTTGACGATAACAATACAAATTAATGTTAGAAGTGTTTTCTTTCTCTAATTCTAACGAATAATTTTGAAGATTACGACAAGGTTTGGCCCTATTTCTGCTCGACGATGACGTGTTGTGTGATTTAAGGTAGGCCATTATTGATTTTTACGTGGAAATGAAATGTTAAATCAGTCTTGTATGTAACTTGGAATGCGCGATCATTGATCGATTGCAGTATCTTAGATATTAAAATTTAACCTTAAAAGCATATACATTAGAAACTATTTAACCTAAAAGCTAGAGATGAGTGTGAATGAAAGCAAAATGCACCTACATTAGTCGAGTAACTACGGTGGATATCTCTCACCTGATTATCCAACCCTTCGAGTTTGGGTAACCGGCCGGGATTCGAAACCCGAGGGAGTGTATCCTTGTGTTATTTGTCTGCGAATAACCTTGGTTTATGTGGTGGGGGTGAAAGGGGGAGGGAGTTGTTGGTTTGTGAATCAAAGGACTGGATTACGATCCCGACTGAGGGATCTCCAAGCATTTTTTTTAAAATTTAGCATCGCGTCTTACTACCCACTCGCGTTATACGCACTTACGCTAATGTGTAATGGTAGGGTGATTGCGAGATGAAATGGAGGACATACAGTTTAACGTGGCATCCGAACCACGGTGGAGGCCTGGCATTCCACACATTCACAAGTTGTGATTAATACACGTCTTGTCAGAGGTGAAGGAAGGGTTTGGCAATCAGATAAATCTGTGCCGGGACCAAGGATTGAACCCCGGACCCTCAGCACAGAAGTCTGACACCTTACCCCTAGACCGCCAGGTCATCGTTTTCATTTGCTTGGAGGGAGAGTGGAAAACTTTAGGAAAAAAAACCCACTCCAGTTCACCCGACCGAGATTCGAACCTCGATTTCCCCGTCCTCAGCAATTTAGCTCAACACGACACTAGCGCGTTAGCCGAACACGCTCACCTATGGGTAAAGAGCGTCGCCACCAACTACAGTCAAAGTTTCATAGAAAGATTCTCATCTTAAAATCTAGTAGATCTACTTTAATGTATTCATACGTCAAGTCGTGTGATACGCAGCCGACACGTTACATTATGTAGTATCGATACATGTAAAATAACACTAATAATATTATACAATGTCCTTGTTGACAGAAACCTGTTCATTTCGTAAAAAGCCCCTTCTTAAGAACATTGGACTGTAGAAACATTCTCTTCGTACAGTCACGGGCACAATAAATGAAGCCTACCTGACCGCTGGGAGGCGTTTGCAGACTTTCGGGATTACCGCGTTATTGAACACGTGCCTTGTTATTTGAGAATATTCTTCGTACAAGAATATATATATATATATATGTATATATATATAATTTTTAAAATGTTTCACGTGAAACTAAATCAATTTTGACATCAAAATAAATTGTAGGAACAAAGATCCAGCCTTCCTCAAACAGTTATAATTATTTGTCTATCAGGGTCCCAATAGAACATTCTAAAGATGGATGAAGATTATTTTAGCTGAGTTGAAGCTTCAGAACTGCCCTTCCTATGATCAATACCGCGGTGTGTGGATATTTCCCTTAGAGTAGATCGCCCTTAACTCTGTTCCAAGATGTCTAATTTACTCAGTGTCACGTGACATAATCCACTATTCCACTGTGGCTCCGTGTGTTCTTGGCCAAGCAGTCAATTCTCGGGTCCGCGTGGGAAGTCGTGACGTCAAGAGGGAAAGTGGATGTCCCGCGCGTCCTGAACAGACTGTATCGGGGCTATAATCTGACCAGGCTTCCCAACTATCGTCTTCAGATGGAACAGGAACACCATCCTGTCCCCTGTCCGGTAAATGAAGTTGCACATCCGTTTGTTTTAGCCCTTTGACAAATTGTGAAGGTCGGAGTGTCGCCACTATGCATTGGTGGTCGGAGTGTCGCCACTATATAGATGTGACATCTTGTAATGGTAGAGTGGAGCTGTCAAGGAATGTGGGTCGGATAACGGTCTGTAACGTAGCATTCTATCATGACTGGCGGCATTATAAAGTCGCCAATATAACTTCCTCCCACAACAATTTCATATCACACAACCCATCCCGACACTACACTGGATATCATCTCTGAGGAAATGCTTGGCCACTTTTAGGAAACAGCGTTGCCATTCTCTCGTTTTTCAAGTATAACTGTAAATTCCACACGTCCGCCGAAAATCTAGCGCGGAACAGAAACGTGGTCACGTGACGCGCTCTAAGCCAATCACAAGATTTCCGCTTAATCGGCCCGAGATGCTCTGCTGAAGTTCAACTAATCTCGGCTTTGTCCTCTCTGCTCGAGATGTTCGGCTCAGGAGAACCAATCAAATCCTGGAACCAACCATCTCAAATCATCGCGCATGCGCATTTGATAACACATGCGCTGTACATCCAGAAACTAGCAGACAGCTTCGTTGGCCGTTGTGAGGAGATTTTAAATAACTCGTTAATGTAAAGTGGATGTATCGATGTATCGGATTGTGCCACAACACAGCATTATAATTTGAAAACATTAATCGGGAGTATGATCTAGAATATATGTCCATCTACTAGAAAATAAATAATGTTGATAATGAGCTGTTTTAAAGCGTTGCAATGCATCATGGGTCAACTTAAAGTGTGTGAATTACTGCGCAGATTCTGATTTCTATTTTTTGGCGAACGTGTGAATCAAGTTCCGCAACGCTGGTTAGTCGAGGTTGCCAGTAGCTCCTTCTTACTCCATCACATCACCTTCCGACAGAACTGAGAGCGAGGAGATTTGGCAACAGTTGACAGAGAGAGAGAGATCAAACTTTTCTCCACAAAACTTGCAGTTACCTCAGCGATGATATCGGGTGTAGTAACATTGAAGTTCGTCTCGTTTCCAATCAAACGTTCTTGTTTGTTTCATCTTTAATTCTGTCTGGATCCAAGTTCGAGTGGAAAAGAATGAAAGTAAAAAAAAAAGTGATTGCTCTGGAATTCGCCTGGGGAGTGAACTGGAAAACTTTCTGCTCATATTAATACTTTTAAGCTCAGCCTCAAACTTGCTTCGGTGGCCTCATAGTCTAAGGCACTACTCTCGCAATATATGACTTCAGAGGACAGGGAGATCGGAGTTCGATCCCGGTCGAGTGTACTGCGGGTGGATTTCCTAAACGGTTTACCACTCTATCTACACGCAAATGTGAGTACACTTATTCTAAATTTAACCTTCCTAATTCCTAACACATTAGTGTAGTTATAGGTGTAGCCCAAACGGGTAGTAAGACGCGGAGCTAAAAGGAAAAAAAAAACTCGTGCCACAAAAATTAAAAGAAACAAATTTCTTTAATAATTGAATATAAAAATTTGTCTTCTCGCTGAGTGTCCCGGTGACGTCATAGCAGGGTGTTATTGTGACGTCATGACAGGGTGTTATCGGTCATCGTTCACTGGCCAGTGGTATGCCACGCGACCTCCCCGCCTTCGGCAGTGGGCGTGGTTCGATACCAGGTCATTTCATCGCCTAGGTAACCTTGGCCGTCAAAACACTCCGCATTGACCGGGGGTTCGATCCTCGCCGGATGTTTTCAACTTCCCACTTGGCCCTGACCGGATGTTCGAATTCGCCACCACAAGGCCTTGTTACCTCAAGACTGTGTAGCCTCCACTTCCGTGGCTTAGTGGCTCGGGGGGTATGATAACTGTAGTCCAGGGAATTTTATTCTTCAGTTTCGCTTAGTAATCCGTGTATCAGGGGTAAGGTGCCAGACTTCCGTGCTTAGGGTCCGGGGGTTCAATCCTAGGTCCCGGTACAGATCTATCTGATTGCCAAACCCTTCCTTCACCTCTGACAAGACGTGTATTAATCACAACTTGTGAATTTGTGGAATGCCAGGCCTCCACCGTGGTTCGGATCTCACGTTAAACTGTAGGTCCTCCATTTCATCTCACAATCACC
>CABFWB010008040.1:6823-20446 GCA_902151455.1 Timema bartmani
CACTTGAAGCATCTAGACAACGACACACCACTTGAAGCGTCTAGACAACGACACACCACTTGAAGCATCTAGACAACGACACAGCACTTGAAGCGTCTAGACAAAATTGCAACACATTCTCCGAAGACTCAAAGTAGCACTAAGCTGACAGCGAAGACAGAGCCGAGACTTTGGGACTAAGACAAAGTCATTCTATGTCAGAGAGACTTTAGTTAAAGTTCCATTGACATCAAAGATTTATTCTTCAATTGGTGCAAAAATACACAAGGTAAAAGAAGTAAAAAAAACATGTGATCTCCAGAAGAACATAGAATCATAGTAATCTAAAAATAAAAAACAACACTTTTGGCCTGTAAGAAATCCACTTTTTTTCAATTCGAAGCGAGGTCGAGTCGAATATTATGAGATATTCCCAAACTGAATCAACGTTGGAATATTTAAAAAAATGTTTAATGATGGATACAAATATTTAACTTTGGATATATTTCAAACATAGATAAAAGTGTTTAAACTTTAATTATTTTTTTTAATCTGAAAGTTTACTTTCATATCAAAGTCGAAGCGAACGAACATTCAAAGTGAAGTTGAAGTTTTCAAAGTTTCACACAGCCCTAGTCTTTCTGCCACCCATGTCAAGAGAAACAGCTGTGTGAGCCTGCCTACATAACCAATATGAACATGTTTGTATTTAGTTAAGTATAAAATATGGGTATGTGAGTGCTCTAAAATTTGAGTTTTAAGCAGGAATGAGACATTGAATCCTTAAGGATATTCAAGATAATTTCAAATTCGAGGCTCTCTTTCTTTAAAAAAAATAACTTTTTTTTTTCATTTTTCATGTGAAATTTGTTTTATAGCTTTAATATGGCCCATTAGTGGTTCAGAACAAATTATAGTGATAGGATGAACTCAACAACCAGGCCCCAGACCAGTAATTTAACACTTAACTGAATTAACAAATCTTGTAATGAATGAATTAGTTACTATTTGTACTTTTTATTTATTTATATTTCCTCTTATGTTCATAATTTTTTACAAGATTCAGATTCAACATTATGAGTTCAAAGTTCAATTGGAGATTTGGGTTCGTAAAATAGTGGGTTTTTGTGTTTAGTTTTAGGAGATTTTAGAAACCAAATTTTAAAAAAATTAAAAACTTGAAATATTCGAGTACTTGTAATTTTCAATTTTATCTTCTAAAGTTTTATTCTTACTTGATCCGATTCAATTTTAAAACATTATTTCTTAGCAAGGACCTCGGTATTTCCATTTGTCTGACTATATAAAAAAATTCACTTGCATAATTATATTATATTTAGTTAAAAAAAATTGAATTTGTGTGAGTACAGCTTTTTTCAAATTTCTTTTAAAATCATTTTTGAAAATGTATATTTGTGTTTAAGATTGATACAATGATTTATTACAAAAATTAAATTTGAAATATTCACAGTGCAAACATTTCTCTATAGTGCTTTAACTTTAATAAAATTCTTATGTTTTCATTAAAACTTGACTGGAGGTGAAAAATGCTTATTCACACAACAATAGCGCCAGTTTCATAATATGACTTGGCACAACTCAAGAGCAGCTCAATACTAAAATAGGTACAAGACAACACCTACTTAGGGCCAGTTTCAGTCAGACTTAGTACGCCTCAATTGCGGCGCTATACTAAATACAAGATATCACCTACCTAACCCCGAATGGAATGTGAAACTGGCCCATTCCATTCGAGTTTAGGTGGGTGTTGTCTTGTATCTAGTATAGCGCCGTACTTGAGACGTACTAAGTCTGAATATGAAACTGGCCCTAAGAATTAAATTATTTATTTTATTTATTTATTTATCACCGCGTCTTACAACCCGTTCGGGTTATACTCTTTAAGTACTAATTACACTAATGGATTAGGAATGGGAAAGGTTGAATTTAGAGGAAATGAACCCGCATTTGCGTGGAGGGAGAGTGGAAAACCATTTAGGAACCCACAGTTCACCCAACCAAGATTTGAACCTCGATCTCCCCGTCCTCGATGGTCTAGCTCAACACGACTGGCGCGTTAGCCAACTACGCCACTGAGGCGGGTCTTAGAATTAAAGCTTAGGTAGGTGTCATCTTATAATTAGTATCAACCCACACTTGAGATGTGCCAAGTCCGATTATGAAACTGGCCCATAATATAAACCAAAGAAATCAACCCGATAAACTTACTTTTTTGCAAACTATTGGAGCTTGTAATTGCAGGTAAGTATCTTCGGCGACCTCGTAAAGTCTCCACATAGCCCTGCCTTCGGCACTTAGCAATAGTTTCGAAGAGGAACTTCTTTACACCTGGATATGCCTCATTGAAAGAGGTCATGAAGCTGACAGCGACGCTCTCTTCCACCTCGAGTTGTTCGGCCAACGCGCGAGCACCCATACCGTAGATCATCCCATAGCAGATCTGTTTGGCTCTCTGTCGCAACTCGAAGGTAACCTTTAAGACCACCACTTGTTAAATTAACATGAAGATCAAGTGTTATCACCGTTGACCCATAGAAAACCTGCTTGATTCTCTGTCACGACTCTACGGTCGCCTTGAAAACAACAGCTTGATAAATTAACAAGAAGCAGGAGAGCTCTCGCCTTGGCCACACACAAAATATACACCTGACACTCAGCCTAACGGGAGATTTGCTGCGCTCCTTGGGGAGTGCTAGTCGCAGTTCTCAGTGATAACAGCACTCACAAGTGAAACAACTCACTCTCAAATTGTTCGTTGTAGGGGGTGGCGGGCCGAACACAATATTCATGGTACCAAAAAAGCCCGCCCCACCCTTCCCTCTCTCCACCCCCCTTTGCCCGCCCCTCCCCCCCACCCATACATATTTTCAATTACCAAACATTTTCAGACATATAGCTAGTCAAATGTTTACAACTAGACAATTAGCAAATATTCGCTTTAACAAAATAAGACCATTGTATCCTAAGTTTTCTTTGTAATTTGCAGTCTGAGTAGACTCATTTGGGGTGTTTGTTTATGGGAAAGGGATTCAGGCCCCTACCTGAAACTATCTTTGTGAAAGTCGATTTATTAAAACTGGAAGGACATTTTTGTAGAGCTCTAATAAAACCATCTTTGAAGTGAACTATTTTTTAAAATATGCCTGCTTGATAGCGATGTTGTCACTTGGGGCTGCGTGTAGCGATCCCCGTTTTGAAGAACTCGAACTCTCCCGGTGAGCGCAGCCATTTTAACCTGGAGACTGAGGATCAGGTGTATACCTTGGAATGTTCCTAGGTAAAGATACAGCTGTAAATGTCAAGTGAGGGAGAGGCAAGAACAGATTCGAGAACAAAATAAATGAAAACATTAGAAATGGTTGTATAAATGACTCTGAACTGGTCGATTAGAGCTTGATTAACGACATTGCCTACATGGAGAGTTCGAAGCTATCTTGCAAAGAGGGTTGCATCTTATCTCGACTCACCTATGCGCTCTAAGCACCAACACACTTAGACACCAGTGTACTAAATAGAAAGATAGGGAAGAAAATGAGCAGTTCACCCTGCAAAGTCTCTTGTCTATGTGCTAAAAACCCATCCCCTATTCCTATGACGAGTTTACACACTCACTTTAATATATGTGCCTTGAAAACATTTTACTTGCTTTTTAAAATTACCCTTTTTCTTGTTTACTTTTCTAGATAGACATTTGCTACCAAGGACTTTTTTAATCTGCATCCTGACAGGAAGAATCCTACAGGACATTTTCGTTACCAAACCAAATAGCCCGAGTTGTATATCAGTTATATAAAATACGTCTAGAAAAAAGAACTAAATTCAAATTCAAAATGGAGTAATCCAGTGTTTGTGTTATTTGTCCTCTCTTCTTTGTGTTTGATAAAGGCGACAGTGCTGAAATATTATTCTATTTGTGTTAAAANAAAGGCGACAGTGCTGAAATATTATTCTATTTGTGTTAAAATGTGTGTGTGACTACTTCTACTATAGAAGACAGAAGAAATGAAGAAGATGACACCTTTGTGCATTGGATTCTTCACACATTTTTCTTCTTTCCCTAGGTGGGCTTTCTTCATCAAATTTACTCTTAGCAGTTTATTTTTCCTTTTTCTTTAGTTTTATCAATTTCCTTTATTATAAAATGTAATATATAAATAATAATTTTATAACAATGTAGGACTATTTTTAGAATTATTTAAGAACCCATGGTTTTTGTTTCAACGTTATATCTTTAAAACACCCTGAATGAAACATAAATTAGTTAAAATGTGAAATCCTATCTTGACCGTCTATGATGTCACAAGTAGGCAACATCTTAACAACTTTGAACCACATTTATTCATATTGAGGGATATCAGACTTCAATATACGCAACGGTCTTGTCCAAAAGATAAGTAATCCAAGAGAAGGTTGGTCCCGTGGTTAAAAACAGATTTGTACCTGTGTGTGAGGAATTTTGTTCCACGCCGCGGCGATACTTGTAAAGACATCCTGTCCCGAGTTGAGAATAGAGCGCAGCACTGTATCCCCGGAGAAGTGAGCAAGAAGACGCAACTCTAGTTGAGAATAATCAGCCGACACAAAACACTTGCCTGCAGGAAAAAATGTTACTTTTAATTTTCAAATCTAGTTAAACACTTAACTTTAGTTATATCAATAATAGATATTTGAATTTCTTTAAAAATTATAATTTACTCAAACTATGTAAGTTTATTTAGATATCTTTAAATTTAAAAATTATTTCAAAAAGTCTGAAAAATTTGACTGAAAATGAGACGAGGTTGATTAAAGCTCTATAATATAAATTTGATCTTATTTCCCATTAAACCAATATTTTTTTAAAAGTGACTTAACAAAGTTTATTAGATCATTTCATTTGGACTTATTTGAAGTTAATCTTCAATTATTTGAGTATTTCCCACTCTGAATAACAATAAAAAAGTTAAATCAATAAGCCAGTTATTTTGTAGTTTGTTTCAAATTAAAGTCACTTTTTTGTTTTGTTTCTATGTCTCTAAGCTCTTGTTAATTCATGATTTTTTAACGAAAATATTACCACCCTTATAAATATCCCAACATTCTCCTGAAGGGTTGATAAATTACAGTAAAAAAAAAACCCAAACATCTCTAGTGCACCCTGTGCAGGATCGAACCCTGGTTTCTCAGGTCAGAGTCTTGTCATTGTGTTTACAAATGTTTGACTATTAAATTATCGTACCTTTGCTAGGCACAAAAGCCAGTCTCATACTGACGGCCACGTCACTGCCTTCCGGTGCGGAGATGTCAAAGTCCCGAGGGATGTTCTGCAAATTTGGTTCGTGCATAGAGATTCTGCCAGTGGCCGTGTGCGTCAGGCAGCGTCCGAACATGCGTTCACCGGCGTTCATGTTCAGGAGCGGGAACACTGTCTACAGCGTAAATTGACAAACGTGGGAAGTAATGGAAGAGTACAGCAAACAATCCTTTATCTGTTTTTAGCAATCGTGTCTTACTACCTGTTCAGGTTATATGCTTATGAACTAAATATGCTAATGGTTTTTAGGGATTTGGAGGGTTATATTCATAGGAAGTGTACCCTCATTTGTGTGGAGGGAGAGTGGAAAACAATTTTGTATAGTAAACCACCCTTAGTACACCCTACTGAGATTTGAACCTCGATCTCACTGTCATCGGCAGTCCAGTCTACTGGGAGAGTAGCGCCCTAGACAATGCAGCCACCGAAATGGGTGTGTGTATGTGAACAAGATTAACTTAAGGATCACTATCACCGTGAATTGTTTCCAGCCTGTGGTCAATTTTTTATTCAAGCCATATTTCACACTACCAGACTGTCTTAGCTTTTATATGTCTTATAATCTAACTTAAGACTAGGACAGGCACAACGTCCAGTCCCCGGACCTTTAATTCATCACTGTGAAAGGGTAAAGCCACATTTCACCAATGATACATTTATCGGCCATGCCAGGAATCGAACTTGGGACTCTTAGCTCAGTAGACAGACACACTACCGAATGAACTAAGGTGTCGGATGATACTTGAATACTATTTGACTAATTTTTATTACAATAAAATTGTTAATACTTTTGATTAAAGTCTTATTCTCTAGTATATTATAAGCTACACCATAGTGGAACAATGTAAAATAAACTTGCTATTTCTCATGATGAACAAAGGCTACAAGGTCGAGCTTCCCAGTTAGAATCTGTACAAATATCTGTGAGGATCATCTTTGCTTATAAAGTTCATTTATCATTTAATTTTCCTATAGGAACACGGCCAAGGAAGCTTTCAACAAGAAGAGGTTTTGAGTTTGGAACTGAGTAAGAAATTGATGAAATGTTACATTTGGAGCAGAAACTTGGACTCTTAGGAAGATGGAAAAGAAATACTTGGAGAGCTTTGATATGTGGAGAAGACTTGAGAAGATCGGGTGGACAGACAGGATGACAAATTAAGAAGAGAAGAGAACCATTTTGTATGTGATTCTTCGGCGCAAAGCAAACTGGATCGGACACATCCTTAGGAGGAACTGTCTTCTGCAAGACGTCATGGAAGGAAAGAGAAGCTTACAAAAACGGAGGATTCAAATACTAGATTACTTGAAGGAAAAAATAAAATTCTGGGAGTTGAAGGAGGAGGCAGAAGACTGGACGCATTGGCTGTTTAAGTTCACTGACAAAAGGAATGGACCTGTTGTAAGACAGAACACCTAATAACAATGTAATGCATTAGTTATCCTTACTAACAAAATTGATGAGTTGTCAAAACTAAATGAACATAAAGTTAATGCAAAAGTGTAGTTATAAAGTCTGAGCAGAGAAAATAATGAGTTACCAGGCTTAACTGGCCTTAAGTTTATTCTACAGGAAAGTGAAAAATTTAAAGCAAAAATTACATTATTTAGTGTAAGCAACCTGTTCCAGACATTTGTCAACTTATGCTGTGTCTGCAAGGGATAATCACAATAGTGGACAGTTCTTCGCGCATAGAAAACAATAAAACTATCCCTTAGGCAGTAGCTAATCTTAAAACTGGAACTTTAGATAGTTTTTTTTTATTCCAGGCGAGGAATTGCTACAACCTACTTAAGGGATTGGATTTCAAAATTTAAAAACTTACTTTATTAATCATTTACAGTCAAAAGCACATCAATGGTGTGTTAATTTATCTGACTATGGAAAAAACAAATGCAACAGTAAAAGAAGGAAACAGAAAGAGTAGGAGTTTGTGTTGCCAGAGCTTCCTACAGTGCAGTTGCACTGCTTAGACTATGTCAATGTTGGTGAACTTCACTCCAGAAAATTTATCAGAGCATTTTAAAAAAATATATATTTTTTTACCATAAATAGCAAAATAAGTGATTTTAAAGTACAGTAAATCCAGTAAATAAATATCAATCACCCTCTTGTGCCTGTGAAAGAAGAAAAAAATTACAAAATTGATCTTGAAGATGGTGATTCAGACTTGTAATGATATTGGCATTTCACCTTTGTAATAACTCATACAAGGGACACATTATTGTTGAAAAACTGAACAATGCCCTTGAAAGTTCAAGTATTCAGTCAAAAGAGCAGCTGAATGGTATGGTATTTGTTGGGCAATATTTAATCTTAGTATAAATACAAAAAACAAGTGGTTCTGTGTGAAAAAGTGAATCAAGACTTTTTACTTCCTATGTGGGACACAACTCATAGGTTTGAATGTGTGTTGAATGACATTTGTAAAGTTAAATTGTTTATATGGATATGTAATCAAGTCCAAGTTATAGGTAATCTAACGATAAATTACAAGTGGGGTTTTGTATATGAACAACTGCTTGCATTTGCTGAAGAAATAGAAGTAGACGTATTAAATCCAAGATTATTCCAGAACACTCATTTTGTTCAAAGTGAATTCAGAGCTAACAAAACATTTTAGAGAGGTTTTAAGTTATTCTGAGTATATGACAAGGGAATAATACCGATGCTAAAAGCTTCTAATTGGAATCGGGCTGTCAACCTTGCAACAAAACAGCTTACATAACCTGCATAATACATCATCCAGCAGACACTTTTTATAGAAAACCACCCCAATCTAAATATCCATTAAATATGCCTGATGTTAGCCCTGTTGCAACACTAGCACCACCTTTCATCCACAGATTAGATGAACCACCAGAGAATTTTAAATCCACAAGAGAAGTTTTCATTTTTCACATCCCAGTTGCCATCACTTAAGCTCACTTCCTGTTGTCTTACTATTACTACTACTTCCTGAGAAAGATGAAATGAACTCATAGAAATGTGTGTTAATGTTTTAGCTTTTATTTGTGCTTTATTTTTCCACAATTCTATAATTTTATTTATTACATATTATATTTTGCTTATTGCACTTTATTTCACATATATCATTCATTAGAAGTGAGAAAGTTTTAAAAGCCCAGTTTTATTTTTATTAGAGTTGATCACAAAATGTCAGAATGTAAATGTCAATATTTTGAACCATATTTGATGCTTATGCTTCTATGCAAAGCACACTAGAAATTATGATGGAATTGAAATAGTGGGGACATATCCCAAGGATTTCCTGCAAGACTGCTTATTGGTAAATGAAGATGACCAGTGCTCAAGCCATTCCAAGAATATTCAGAAGATTCAACTAGATGACCAGTCACTTGCTGGGGAAGGTGTAGAGTTGTTAAGTACTGTGGCTGCATCAGATGTATGCAACTTCAAAAGTGGAAGAAAAAAAGTTGGAGTCCCTCTGTTAAACATTATTAGAGACACTATACCATAGGACAACAGAATCTCCAACTGTAAGAAATACGCACATATGTTTCAGTAGAAAGTATTTAACAAGTACTTCAGTTTCAGATAAATTTTAGCGCAGCAAATTTAAGTCACTACAAACACTAACAACCAGAGTGAAAATTGTGGACATGCATTAACCACTGATGTAGTAGATTCTCAATTTAAAACTTTGAAAAAGAATCTTTTAAACACAGATTTTTTTCAAGAACTTACAGACTATGGAAGCTAAACCACAATTGATAATTCATGATTATCCTGTAATAAAGGAAGCATTTACAAATGAAAACATGTTTCATCAATTTCCTGGCCAACCACAGCCACAACATTAAGTATGACAATATTTCTCATGAAATTTTCATCTCTTTGAATGGCTCACCTGTTCAAAAAGCTTGTCTTTTAAAATAATCCTTGGACAGGCATTTCAATGGAGGAAAGTATAACTTTCGCAGGTTTGTGTCTTGTTCTCTTGTGAAGGAATACAAGACATCAAAGGTAATTGACAAACTTTTCAAGGAAATGGGAAGACTGCCATTTATTGGAGGAACCAAATTTTGTATAAGGTAGGCCTATGTAATTAACTATAGAGTTAAAATTATGTTTAAATTGAATTTTCAAACTTTGTAGTGATAATTCTTATTCCCTCCAGCCTCCATACAATGTCCAATTTTTTAATTTTCGCGCTATAATTTGAGGAAGTTTTATGTTGGGTCCCTGAACATATTCTGCACCCCTGAAGATGAGTAAGGTATAGTTTAAAGGATGTGTAGCCTTATTTGTATAGAGGAAGGGAGGGAAGCTATTTAAGAAAAATACAATATATTCACAGGAGGAAAAGCTTTAAAGTTAATATTCAACTAACACCACCTTTCTGCAAACTGGAAAATAATGTCTCCCCAAACAGTTTCAAAAAATTATTTGTTTCTTTGAGGTGTAATAACATTAAATTAACAATCCATATTAGTGTTATCACATGCAATACCCCCAATAAGTCAAAAATTCAAATATGACTTTTTTTTAGAACTCTTTATTTTGAAAAGGTTCAGTGCATTTTAATAATTTTGTTCAATTTTCCTCTTAGTTAATAAATTCACTTAATTTTCTTGGTTTGAAAATTTGTTGGAGATCATGAAGAGTATGGAAAAACTAAATCAATAATATCAACAAATTGTACTTGGCAACAGAAAGGTTTTCTGGATGTATAAATGGAGCTGGGTTATGATATCAGCCCCAGTTGTAATAAGGCTTATGTAATTACTCTATAGTTTTACACATTAATAAAATGCAGAATCGTTTTAAAAAGCAAATTTTAAAAACATCTAAACATGATTATATTTTTAATCAAGTACCTTTACTCTGTTTACCCTTAAAGATAGCACTTTTTCCTTGACTGGCTAAACTATGGTCTTATATTTTAAGCTTCACCATGGTGCTATCTGTGAAGGTAATATTGGAACCTTTCAGGGTTAACAAGGTGTTTATCTTGGGAGTAGTAAGCAGTATTTTTTCTTGTGCTTATTTATTTTTAGCTCCACATCTTACCACCCATTAGAGTTATACGCATTTGTACCAATAATTACACAAATAGGTTAGGGATGAGGAAGATTGAATTCAGAGGAAGTGTACCTACATTTGTGTGGAGAAAGTGGGAAACTATTTAGGAAAAACAACCCTCAGTCAGTACACCTGATCGAGAACGAACCACGATCTCCCCATCATTGGCAGTCTAGCTGTTGTTTGTGTCTTTATTAAAAATACTGGTTTGTATTTTTATAGTTGCTTTCTTATTCAAATAAATTATAATCCTTCAATGATGATTAAAGTTGATCAAAGGATAACTAGGTCTAATCTGTTTATTTCACAAGTTTTTTTAGAAACTTTATTCATTTTAACAACACTTTTAAAAATAACTAAGACACACTCAAATTTTGATTGATTTAATTTTTAAACAATAATATGAGTTTAGATTGTTTAATTTGGCTGGATTTTAACCTGTATTTTGCGAAGGCTAGTTGGGGTTGATTAAAATTGAAAGCATGATTGAAATAAATCTTAATCTACAGTTTAAGCCTATTTTGTGTAATGTAGGTCTATTTGTAAATCATTAAGATTTCTAACAATTTGCTAGGATTCGGATTCGAAAATAAAATGTAGATTCGACCCATCTCTAGTAAAAACTCAAACTTTTAAGATGTCCCTTCTTTAATTACTTTTAATCCCCTCAATAATTATGTATTAGAAAAACAAAACACCTTTAATAGACCCTCTTATTTTGTTGCAGCACAAAAATAAAATGTATTTATAATTAAATAACTACCCATAGGACCCAAACAAATGATACCGGTAAAGAATTAAATGCTTAGTAAATGTTCTCTTATTAACATAAACAATGTAAAGAAACATTTAAAAGAGATTGGTGGGATAGCTAAGTTAATGACAAATTTAAAAGACTTAAAAGTAGGCCTAGAGATAAAATATTAATTAAAAAATTAAAATAATGAAATAGGTAATACCAAAGGAGAATCCCATCTTTCACTTTATCATAAAGTGACTTTCCCTCTGGGTCAATAGGTAAAAGATGACGTAGATCAGGATCTGAGCCCAGATTTGTAGTGATCCAGTCAGAAAATGCCAATTGTTCTTCCAGCCTGACAGAATGTGTGGTCCCCTCACTGGAAGCATCTGACATTCCACCCAATGTCTCCAAGTTCTCTTTCTTCGAAACCACTTGTTTAAAAGTGCTCGCCACTTCATTTCCTTTCAATTCCCCACAGAGCTAAACAAAATTGTACAATGTTACATTCACCAGGTCATTCAATGTAATTGCTAATGATAAATAAATTTCAGCTAAAGTTATAAGTTAACCAGGATTTGTAGGCTTTATAGAGATTTATAATTGATGAAAATGATCATTGGTGCAGCTTACAGCTATTCACAGAGTAAACTTAAGATATACAAAATTATAATTGAATCAAATCCATGTTCAGATATCATTTTTCAACAATTAATATATTTCAATAACAAGTTTCATAGAAAATTTAGTGTAATAGTTTCTGTTCAGAGACATTCCATGTGAAATCACCCAATTTTAAATTAATTGGTTGCTTGACCATCTAGTGTTTTTTTTCACCTTAAGTGGCCTTGCTACTAACCTGCTCGCAAATATTTGTGTTTATTTTTTTATCTGCCACCAACTTAGACTTACACCAATTTTTCTTCACAGTGGTTAGCAAAAATGGGTGTTTGCAAAGGTTTTTTTAAAAAAAGGTTGTTGTGTGGTTTCTATTAAAGATAAGAAGTTCTGGTTTTCACTGCCTTAAACTAGAGATTAATTTTAAGAGAATTCAACAACACAACAGAATTTGCCTGATATAAGAAAGAAAAACCATTAATGCAAAAAGCTATTTTTAATTAGCATGATTTAGATTGAAACTTAAGGCCAGTTTCTTTGTCAAACTTAATGTGCCTCAAGTGAAGTGCTATACTAAATACAAGACGACACCTACCTAAACTCGAGTGGAATGGCCAATTTGGCATATGAAAGTAGCCCAGTCCATTTTGGTCTAGGTAGGTGTTTTCCTGTATTTAGTATAGCACCTCACTTGAGGTGTGCTAAGTCTGATTATGAAACTGGCCCTCAGTCTTAATTCAGAGCCTGGCACACTATTGTGCAACCAGCACAGTAAGCGATGCTCAAGCATGAAATAGCTACTGAAAAGATTGATATATTAAAAATTGAAACAAAAAATTTAAAAAATGATAGTTCTAAGTGATATTTTTGTCTAATACACAAATGTTTAATTAGTTACTTTGTATAGATTAAGGAAAATTTGAAATGTCCTTAGATATGTTCGTAACATGTTTTCAAAGGACAAATTAAAACCTTATATTTCTTTAATATATGATTTTATAAGCCAAAAAACACAATTCATACCATTTCAAACTCTTCAAATGAAAGACGCCCTTTATGGGTTATTTGACGTTTATTATCATAGTCTTCAATCATCTTGCGAACTTTCCAGCCTGGTAATTTGAACCCACAAATATCCAAAGCTTCTTTAAGCTCAGACAAATCAATGTAGCCATCACCATTCTTGTCGATCTAAAAATAAAATGTAATCAATGCTTAAAGATACTTTTACAGATAATAAACAACAATTTATTAGGTTAAGTACTAAGTAGATTACACGTCTTTTAAACTTTGTGTCCACTAATAATTTGATGGTTTCAAAGAGTACACTCACCAAATACAATTGGATACATTGAAATAAACCAAATATATATTTAATTTGTGTGTCGGATATAATGCACATATTTAGAGAGGTAAAATATTAAGAATTAAAGATAATGGACAAAACATGTGATTGTTGGAGATGATGGTCAAAGTAGGGAGGGAAAGAGATACAAGATTTGAGAGGCCAAAGTGACATAAAACATATATACCTTAAGTTTAAGTACATTTAGATAATAGATTCTTTTTAAATGAGTATTTTTAAAACAATGGATAATTCCATGACAAGATCTATCACCATAGAGAAAGCACATAATTAAGAGCTTTTATATTACTTTTAAATGTTAGTTTATATTGTTTTACATATGATATGTGGAGTCTTAACCCATCGGAGTAGACATACAGAACTGTTCTGTATGATAAGTGGTCCAACGGCTGACTTGCAGAAATATTCCGTTAGGCCAAAGTGATTGTATAATAGGTGTGGAAGCTGAGTGGCATTGTAAAATTGAGCCAAATGTTGTAAAAAGACATAAGCCAAATGTTGTGAAAGACATAAGCCAAATGTTGTGAAAGACATAAGCCAAATGTTGTGAAAGACATAAG
>CABFWB010008041.1:0-20444 GCA_902151455.1 Timema bartmani
AACTTGATTTGTAAAACGTAAAAATGGAAGTTTCCTACCCTCATAGCTCGTTAGAAAAAATACATAAAAATATATTTATGATGTGTAACATTTCATAGAAGAAAACTCTTTTGAATGGTGAAAAAAAAATTTTCTGTACATATGGCCTTAACAGAGACTGAAGATGTCATCGATATCAAGCATCATACTGTGGAAACGTACAACATAAACTTGTATATCTGACAAGTGTTACCCACTTTATACGTCAATTCATTGTTTGGATTATTACATGATGATTTGTAAACTCAAAACTATTTTACCAACCCATCTAGGGGGAAAAAATTAACGATTATATGCGACATGCATAGTAATGGTTATGAATAAATAAAAATCTATAATGTTGTGTATTATTCAAACCAAGCAAGTATAAACTTATCTAGTAGATCATCATATCTATATGACCTCACCAAAAACTTTTTGAACTCCTAATTGTACGCTTTAAAGTTTCAAGAATAATCACACCCAAGCTGATCTCATATCTTTCTGTTAATGTCACAGCACGCTTTCACAATCGCCTTCAGAGTTGCTAAATTCCGGTGACTTCATCACTTTATTTTTTGGATGAACAAAATAGATCCTAATCCAATCAGATATGCAATATTTTTGTGATGTATACCGTGATCTACTTTCTTATTCATATTTTTTATAGCTACAAGAAATCAAAAGTGAAAAAATCTATTCAAATAGCAAAAACGACAAGAATCAACCAGCTCACTCAAACTGAGCAACTTAGTATATCGCCACACTCGAATTGAGCAACTTGCCAAAAACCGATTCCCTGGCAAACAATTGAACTGAGCAACCTTTTGTTCTTTCATTAGTGCATTACTTTTCTTTTTTTATGTAATATGTAATGAATATTTTTCCATTATCTTAGTTAAAATTTTCAAGCATAAGTACAACTATTTAAAATTAAAAAATCACATAAAACTATTATAAGCAATTAAACATTTTAAACTCAAATGTGGAACCTAAAATAACAACACTTTTCATAAATGAAAATTGTCGGCTGCAGGTGTCTCTGATACACTGTGACTCAAACCAAACTAATTCACCGCCGCATACGTGGCTCTACACAAGTCCACAGATTTTTCCACCAAGATGGAAGGGGGAATGGAGGTTCCTCATCTTCATCTATATAATTCTCCGTGAGGTAGCCCATGAATTTCGTTAGTCGTTCGTCAGACGGTTGCACGCTCATGAGGTCAGAAAAGGTTTCACCAACGTCTTCAAAGTCAAGATAAGTCAGACCAAAACAATAATGGAGCCACTTTCCCTCTTCTGACTTTTCATCTTTATACGTTGTTGACAAGCCTAGCTGCTGAATCTTGCTCCAGCTGCAAAAAGTAAAATATAAACATTTCAAACAATATCAAAGAGTCTATTCTATGCTAAGACAGATAATTGATTGATTGATATAATTATAATTTATATCGTGCCTCCAATTTTCGTGAGAAACAGACAGACAGACAGATGGACTTTTTGAAATTTGTTCAGCAGTTTAGCCAGAGCTGCGTATAGGAAAAAAAAACATAAATGGTATCAAGTTACTGGTTCAAAATGTACTTACCAGGCCTGAGCACGATGAAAACGACAACCAATGAGTTTCACTCCCGGAAATGCTGCACACACACCCTCGTGAATCACTCGCTTAAAATCTACCACAACTGCTTTTGGTTCGAAACTCACATGTCTCTTGTTACGTTCTTCTCTGATCATAATAAATATATGAAAATATAACGGTTTCTTCTTGTCTCGTAGCAGACAGAAGACCAGTGGAAAATACAACTGATCAGAATATCTAAGAATTGTAAATAATTGTAAGAAGTGCTTCGGTGTGCACTCGAAATTACCATCCATTAAAATTAAATCTTGCTCTCACAAAAATTTTGGATTTGAACTGAAAGAAAATATCAGCATACCCTTTTCCAGATTCCAGATTAAAAAATATTCGTCTTTCAATGTTTTCACTGTCATTGTATTAAGTGCTTCATGGACTTCGTATGCATATTTTGGAAGCTTAGGTAAACTTTGTAAACTTGCATGACTGTGTAATATTATTTCTAATGCATACAATGTCCTTTCTTGTGAACGAGCTAACAACACATGAGACTGCTTATCAATTTCCTTATAAACTAGCTTTGTTGGTCTTTCGTCTAGGTCTCCCTCGGATTTCCTTTTTATCGCGTTGGAGATAGATTTGCGACAAAGAAATTCGTCAGTCATAGATTCATGTGAATGAACTCCTTCTACCCGAGAAAATGTCGTGTTGTTTCTTATCGTGAAAGGTTTAGCATTGAAACTATTTTTGGTACCTCTCCAACACCGTTCTTCAGTAGTTTTCATAAACCAATATGACTTGTATTGAAAGTTTTTGTAAATAAGAATTTGTTTACCTCTTTCACTGAACATAGTCCGGATTACACCAATTTCTTCAATCACAAAAAAAAAATCATAATACAATATAAACAAAAATAATAGCACTGGAGATATTGTACGAACTAATAAAGAATGAAATAGGCTAAACTAAAATCATAGACTAAAATATCACATATAGGTACATTCAAAATAAGCACAATTAACAAATGAACTCTAGGGTTGTCAGATAGGGCAAGTATAAGTTGCTCAGTTCAGGTGAGCCGCACATGCGCGTTACAGAGTGGAAGTTGCTCAATTCGAGTGTGGGAATTACGAGATCCCTCTCGACCCTTTTTCGGGGTCAAAAATATTGCTCAGTTCGAGTGCAGCCGAATAAACAAATGTGACTAGTCTCTAGCTTCGTTTCAAAGGCAAATATAAATATGCCCATAAACTAATATAAGAATAGTTAAGGGGATAAAAAGCATTTGACACTTCCCAAAAGTTTTGTGGTTCGAGTATTTTCATATAAATGTAGGTTTCTTCTTCAAGAATCATGGTATGTGAAGAAGTTGTGGGGAAAAATAAGGTGCATTACCCGTTATGTAAAAAAGACCAACATTTTACAAGTTACTTTTGCACTTATTATTCGAAAGGAAAAATTAATATTAGATATTTTTACATATTTTTATTTTTATTCTTTAAACATATGGATTGATATTTAATACTAACGTATATTAATTATTTATTTTTATTTTCAAAACTGTTTAGCTTATTAGACCTATGATTTTCTCAAGTTCAACATTCAGTGTCCTTTAGTTGAGACTATTTAAAGATATTAAAAAATTAGACTACAATGGAGTTAAATAGATTTTTCACAGAAGAGAAATAAGCATTTAAACTGATTTTACCTTTTTGAATTTTAAAGAAACAAAACTTTTTATCGAATAGCTTTATCTTTTATATAAATTTGATGTTATTTGAATATCATTCCCTTTATTAATTTTTACAAGACTTGCGTTTTTATAAGATTAATAATACTTGGCTTAGTATTTTGTAAGCAATAAATAATAAAACTAGATCAATAAAAATTTCATATCTATTTTTCAAACAATATTTAACCTAAAACCCATATATTTTAGGTATGTGTGCAATTTCTGCAAACACGTGGTGTGATTTAGAAAACCACTAACCTAGATGGCACCACATGCAGCTCTTTAAAAATAAGCCCAAAATAAATATTTTAATTAATGGAAATAGTGCGAAAAAAATAAGTTTGGTAACCAAGAAAACCATATTGAAATTTAATTGTTTTTATTAGGGAATTAATGTGCTATTAGGCTATTTTAAGTTGATTTTTAAGAAGTGGTTTCATTTAGGCTATCTGTATTTTATTTAATGTAATACGTTGTCAACCATTTTCCTGGTTCTAATACCATTTCAAGCCAAAGTGGGCTATTTACAAGCTTACTTGAACAAGAACCAGCGAAGAATGTTATGTCATCAAATCCAATAACTCCATTCGCACGACTGGACCCCCACGTACCCTCGAATACCACCTGCTGAAACAAGATGTAGGTCTAGTCAAACAAACTTACGTTACTCTTCATAAATGACGGAGTAAGTGTATGTATTTTCGAAGACACACAACATGGTATATTTTTTAAAGTTTTTTGATAAGCTCTAAGAAGAATAAATATTATTTTAGTTAAATTAATTTATCTTGGAGGATAGCTATTAAGTATGAAGTGGGTATATCTACATGAATGTAATATTTAGCAGAATGCAAGAGTATAGTTTTTAAAGTATTTTCAGTGAATGTATATTTTTATGTTTACATTTGTAAAATGCGGGTTTTATTTAGCCGTGTGCGTTTATTACGAGTTTTCATTCATAAGGCCTATTATTTAGGTAATTTTTTGTAAATTCAAAGTAGTTTTATATAATTCATAATTTAATTTTACAAGTATTCCTTTGACAATTTTTAGGTCAACAAAGTCGGTACCTGATTATGACAATGTGTTCCCTTTAGTGACCTTTAGTCTATTAACATTTTAGATATCTAGGCTATCTAAAATGCGGCGCTTGATGACAGTGAATTATTATTATTATTATTATTATTATTATTATAACTATCATTAGCACCGCGTCTTACTACCCGTTCGGATTATACGCACTTTACGCTAATGTGCAATGATAGGGTGACTGTGAGATGAAATGGAGGACCTACAGTTTAACGTGGAATCCGAACCACGGTGGAGGCCTGGCATTCCTCACATTCACAAGTTGTGATTAATACACGTCTTTTCAGAGGTGAAGGAAGGGTTTGGCAATCAGATAAATGACAGTGAATTAACTTCTGTTCCGACACAAAGTTAAAAATCTGTCATATATATTTTTTTTAATAATCCCTTTTTTAGCGTGAACCACATTCAAATATCTTAATTGCTAGGAAAATAATTTTGAATAATATTAATATATATGTATCTTTAAGACCTCTGGTGATATCACAAATTCAGCTCTGAGAAGAATGAAATTTAATGATATTGCCTAAGTTTGAATATTGGGAAATATACCATTAAGATTGGGTAAAAGCTAAATTTACAGCAATATTTATAATGTTTATTCAACTATCACCCAATGGGGAGGCTACTTGCCTAAAACCTCTAAAGTACTAAAGTATAGTTTGGTTTTCTATTAGGACTATACAATATTTTCTATAAATCAAAATAATGTCTTTCAAAGCTCAAAATTAACTTATAAATGTTATTTTAGATGTTTGTCTTCCTTGCTTTAGATTAGAGCAAAGATATATTGATAGTAGCTCTATAAAAATATGGAAATTTAATATAATAATTTTATAAACTCAGCCCATAACAATAATTTGTAAATTGAATCTTAAATCTCCACACATATTATGTAGATACAATGTAAGACTATGTAAAAACTCTGGCCTAATTCATGTATTTGTTTGATTTATATAGATAAGATATTTTTTTTAAATGGGGCTATCTATCCATAATAATTGTAACTTATACATTATTTTGTTGGATGTATCCTTAGCTATTGTATGTACGTCACTATTTATAAAAATAGTTCTGACTCAAATTAATCAATTTGAATCAATTTAAATTTCAAATTCTCCAAACTTATTACTTATCAATGATATATAGGCCTATGGTAGTTATATAATTTTTTAAAAAAAACTTTAGGTTACCGAAAGTTACAAAACTCAATATTCCATTAAATATATTCCTCAAATCTTAATGTATCCTTATTTTGTTTTGGTAAATCAGTTGATTACTATCCCTGACCTCATTATCTTTGGTACACTAGACAAGCTGAGTCTGACATTTATTCTATGTGCTAAAATATGCAAATATGTCTCTCATTTGCAGTAAGATATTTGCTCATTACACTCTTAGCATCGACATTATCACTTAAGCCTTTAATTATGTAGTTATTGCGATCAACTGCAGTGTTTTTTTATTCCATTACAATTTTATTGGATGATAATAATAAGTACTTATACGTTGTTGCATGTTTTATGTATATTTAGGTTGTAGTTTAGTGAAGTCAGAATGTGTAATAGGCTTGAAGGTAGATCTTCAAACCAAGATATGGATAAGTCGAAAAAAATATGGGATAATTAAGGGGGCCCGAAACTCCCAAATATATCATAGGGGCCAAGGAAAATAATTTTTGTTTTAAAATCACAGTTCTAGAGTCACCCATGTTCAAATATTTCTCGGTGAAGAATCCCTTGGTCTGCTTAGCCAACGGTGGTTAAGTTTTCTAGATCCCCAAGCCGCTTGAAACACTTCGAATAAAACATACCTATAAATTTTCTCAGCATACGCCACTGGCTTAATTGATAATTATTATCTAATTTAACATTTACTTCGTCGAATAAATGTGATTCAATATACCGTTTTAGAATTAATAATGTTGACAATGATGATTAGTGTAAATGTTATAAATTTATCGGCTGTGTATCTATATTATTTCATGGTGTAATAGCTCTGATTGATTTTACTTGTATATTTTTTTAGGTTTAAGGTAATACATCTCAATAAACAAAAAGTCCTCTAGAGTATTTTTCACGAATCAATACAACGCATCTTAGGAAAGTTGGAAACACGTATTGTATGAACAAGATTGTATTAATATATTACTAAATGGTTTAACAAGATAATGTTTTTAAGTATCAGTAAGACATATGTGTATTGCAGATTACTATAATATTTTTAATATATTTTTATGTTAATTTACATCTGTTCTATTTTCTAGTACCATACTTGATATGTATTAATTTATCTGGAAAGTTCATGACAATAGATATTACGGCATAGGTCTATTGACTCCAAGACAGTATGCAATAGCCAATAAAATTAACTTAAGGTACATATACAATGATTTTAGCTTACTTCTACTTTATCTTTGTAAGATTAAATAATAGCTACTAATCCATAAGCTTTCAAGTACAGGTATAGTATAAATATACTATAGTATATTCAGGATAGGCCTACTCTAGGGAAAACTGTACCCCCAGATCTCATTCAACATGTTTGGGACGTTTCAATGACATCGTGTCCATTATATAAAACATTTACTATAATTATTTTTAACGATTCTCGAAATTGGCATGCCAAAGGAATTTACCATTTTACAGGGATTTCACTAAGTATACAACATTTAACAACATGATTTCTGAAGCATTTTTATAAGACATCCAAAGGACATAATTTTACCGTAGCCTTACTTTTCTAGAATAATTGCATGATAAAAACAATGGAGGTGTAGAATTAGATACATAACTTGGGACGCATTATATTTCTAGAAATGATGTTATATATTTTATAATAATATGATGTATAAAAGACGTTGTCTATCCAAAGATCACTTGAAATCAGTTTTTGGCGCCGTTGTGATGCTTTATTAAGACATTATTTTGTACTAATATTTTGTGGAATAAATTACTAATCATGTGTTGAATACTTATTATTTTATTTTAAATAATCCTTAGGTATTCATACCGGAATAATTATTTCCCAAGTATCCAAATAATGGTCAATTTTAACATCAAGCTTTGAGGATGAGCTTAGTTATTTTTTGGTATATAAAAAATACATTAGGTTATCTGCATTTGTACAAACACAATTTTTTTATACCAATCCCTACCAGATTAATTGATGGTTTCCTACATTATTAGTGTGAAAACAAAATTAGTTAAAAATTTCTGTAGCTTATAAAAAAAATCGTTGGTTACAAAATATACCACATGTTGTGTGTATTTCATTGATGGATAACAATGGCTTTCAAAATTAATTAGAATTGCTAGAATTATAGATGCACTCCATTTGATAACGAGAGTCAAACTCAATTTAAAACCATACCAGATAAACTATGCTCAGTTGTAATTTCTTGATCGTCTCCCAAACAATTCTATCATCGTTTAGTTTGTGTCTTAATCTTGTGAAGCAAGGTTATCTTGCAAATTGTTCCTACATTCAATAAATACTGTGCTAACCTCAACTTACAACAAATAAGTTCGAACAATTGACATATTTAAGGTTTCAAATCTAAACTAATAGATAAAAAATGTTCAAACTTTTATTCTAATAATATTTATTCCTTTCTTGTTGTTGGAATTTACTACTACACATTTAAAAAAGAATATTTTCCTCTATACAGATTATATGAGTGTTCATAATATTTTAAGAAAATATTGTTGGTTTAATGTGATTTGAATAGTATATGTATGCTATTATACAACGTGTTTCAGGAGGCATAACAAAAAGTTTGGAAGGATGTAGTATTGATTATTCTTAGTAAAATTTTAATATAAACATGGGGCCAAATTCTCAATTGATGCAGAGCTACAGTTTTTCGAAACTTGCACGTAAAAAGCTATTTTTAAAGCTATTAAAGAACACTAAATGACTTGCTTGTGTTTATTCATTGGTTGAATGATAATATAAAACATAAACAACTAGAAAATATTTTTGAGTTCACAATAAATATTTGTAAACCCCACCGCCATCCTCAATGCACTTTGCAATTATCTTGGTAATAGTATGTGTTGTTCTTCTGAGGTCAGCTTGGCATTCTTTTATCAGAACATCACTATCCAAAAATGCGAGCGAGCAATTTGTTTCTTATATTTACCTTTTCTCTGTATATTTGCTTTTCATCCATCCCCACAAATCGTAATCTAGGGGAGTGGGGTCTGAAGATCTTGGAGGCTAATGAACGGGACTATCACGGCCGATCTATCGTTCAGGGATAGTTAGGTTTAGATATTGTCACCTGACGACTAATGTGCAGTAGTTCCGCCATACTGATAAATCATACCAATGCGTGTAGCAAAGGTAATCTCCTTCAATAGTAGTCAAAGTTCGTTTTGAAGAAGTTGTAGATGAATGGGCTCTGTAAGACAATTTTTTACACATCAGGCCCAATACTACCTGATTGTCGATCAAACCACACCACATCACACGTTTACAGTGAAACGACGTCGAAAATTTGTTTCAAAAGTGGCATGTGGATTTCATCTTAACACCAATGCGAGTTGCGTGTATTGTTGATACCGTCACAGGTGAAATTAGCTTCATCGCTGAACAAGTCTGTTAATGGACTTAATTGGTGATTAGCATTTACTCACCGACCAAATTACAATTGAATGGCTCCAGCTCCTGGTTGAATGTGTTTCACCAACTGAATGTGAAATGGATACAAGCACTGCTGACGTAATGTTCACCAATATCACTACGTGTAAATATTCTTCGTGTGCTTGTAGTAGGACTACGTTCTATCGATCGAATAGTGTCTACTTCTTCCAAGGCACTTTGTTGATTTGCATGTTCAGAAGTAATAATATAGCTGAGGACTGTACCAGTCTCATGCAATCGGTTGTAAACACTAGTCAACACTCTTGGTACCGGTACTCTGCGGTTAGGAAACCATTGATGGTATTCTTTACAGGCAGCAACGGCACTTGAATTACAAAAACCGGAAAAAAACACAATATCAGAATATTCAACATGTGTCAAGATGTGTAGAATTATTAACAACACTTCTAACACCAAACAACGTCAGGTTATAACTACTTCTTGGTCACAGCTGATTCAGAGAGCTGCGAGTGCATTGGAGCTGTAAGCACCGGTTTCAAACAACTGTACCTCCACATCCATTGATAATTGGACACAATATGTTTATATGAACATTTTTATTCAGAATAATCAATACTACTACCTCCCAAAATATGTGCTATTCACCCTAAAGTATACTCGATTCTATTACATATTTTGTAATAGTTAGTGAATCTTGTCGACAAACTAAAATCAAGGTATAAACTATTCCTCGAAATTCAATTACAAACTAAAACATTAGGTATATTATTAAATATAACTTATTTCTTGACAGTGTTTTGAGCCAGATAGAATAATACTGACCAGTCTATCCAGTAAGTGATTATAACGTTTTCTACTTGTGTTATTTTCATTAGTTAGATCCATGCGGCCACTAACGTAACATCAACTACAGGGATCCATGTGCAAAGTTTGTTAATGGGTCCTTAAAGAAAGGAACGTTTACTAGAAGTTGACTTAGTAAAAAAAGTAATTTTTTGAGTAAGTGACAACGTGGCTTAAACATTAAATTAGCTGTAGACATGAGAACCTGTTATGTAGATTATATAATTTTTTTTGCAATAATATGGGATTTTATTATTTATTAATACGACGTGAACAACAGTACCAAATACGTATCATAGAAAGTCGGCGTTCTTCCTCTAGGTGCTCGATGGAATCGATATTTTTTAGAGCGAGGTGGACGGGTAGGAGAATGCAAGTTTTTAAGGAAATGAAAGAAGCCTAATCGTACCAACTTGCCCATTAAATACGAGATACGAAATGATTTGAATATATGAATTGTTTTACTTTCTCATAAACATAAATATAAATAACTTTTTATGTGAATATGAAGATTTTAAAATTTTGCTTAAATCACAAATACATTATTTTAAGATGAAAATACATATATTTTTCCTTTCAATTTATGGGGCCCCCCATAGCTTTGGGTCTGGTGTGGTTGCGTCACCTTCGCCATGGGATGGTACAACACTGCATGCGGCACAGATACGCGAGGAAGGGGTGGAAGGGGTGATATGGAGATCGATGATTTTTAAGGCTCTAAACATAAATTAAAGGATTTTTAACATCTGAAACCTTACTTATATGGAATCCAAAATTATTATACTACTCATACCACACCTGATAATGCAACACATTAGACTAAATTATTTCGATCAAACCAAGATTAGAAATTGTGAGAATGTAAGAGGTGGTTATATAACACATTGAGGTATAAAACCTTAGCGTTCTTGACCACGGCATGGAGCTGATGATTAATTAAAATGTATTTCAAGCCAATATAATTAGTATCCACTAATATGATAAATATGCTAGATAAACTTAAAGTTTGTGAAATTAAATAAGCCTTACACAAATTTAAGAACTTTGTCATCGACGGCATCAATTGGAAGGCATGTTTATGTAAACTTTTGTGTTGTAAGTGGTGAATGACACAACGATTGTTCGAGGATTGTTATGATGAATCAATAAATAAACAATCTAGAGGGCAAAAGGAGGTGTCAGCAGTCCTGAGCTAGGAACCAGGCCAGCGGCCCAGTTAAAAGGGGTCTGTCTTGAGCTTCTCGATCCTGACTACATGAGATCGTAATCTAGGAGGTCACGCCGCTTGTCAAGGAACCACGTGGGCTAATTCATCGTGTTCACCAAGTACCAATTGGGGCTGCCACTCAAGCCCAGGGTACCAGGTTCGAAAACCATGCAGGGATCACCTAGCAGTCAGACAGGCCATTAGGTAAACCTCATAACACCTCGTTCGGTCACTTGCTTCTCTATATTCACTGAGTTATTCATTTTAGATTCACTTTTAACATCACATTGGTAGAAGTTATAGTAGTATTAATAAACCTTTTAAAAGCCAAGTCTAAAGTCAATCACGAACCCACAAGTAATCAAGTCATCCTTCCCCCTTATTCTCTGCCAAAGACATCCTGACAGATCTCCAAGCCCACACTGTAAACACACCGAAACGGGGGAGGTGACATTTTGGTTGTCAGAAGTGAGGATAGTAGATTTCTGACAGTTGTTGTCAGAAGTCGGATCTAATTGGCAATCTAAGGGTTTTTTCAAAAATAATACTTCTATTACAAGAAGAGTTTTTAGGAGAGAAAGACTGTGTAAGGCTAACACGTCGCGTAACGATTGGTACGTGTTGGAGGAAAAAGGACGCTGTACCAGAACTCACTGGAGAGGAGGTCCAAGCCATCAGCGGTGTATCACCAGTTGCAGAGTGGAGCTGTGGGGAACGAGGGTAGGAATTATTAGACACAATTACCATGGCTTTAGTTGAAGGTATGGGGGTGAAGGTCGACCTACAATCTGCCATTAACCAACTAGCAAGGGAGCTAGATAGAGTAAAAGCAGAGAATGTTAGGCTAGAAGCGGCTCAGAAGAATAAGGGTGAAAATTAACCAATACCAGCGGCTAGGAAAAAATATCGATTCCTAGAAGATTTCGGGGCACAAGTTTCGGTAATGTTGCAGAAAAGTTTGGAATTCATGGAGTTGCTGGAACCGAGATTCGAGATTTCGAGTTTATCAGGTCCCAAAATGCATAGCTTTGGGGAAGTTATGGTAGATCTAGTGGTAGGTAAGAATGCTTACAGGGTCACATTTCAGGGGGTGAAATGTTGGACTGATGCAAATTATGAGGGTATATCAGTCCTAGACTTCCTGAGATAAAACTTAGTAATAATATTCTGAAAATTTAGCAATTATAGATTTTTCACAAGGAGACAAGAAGGACAAGAGCATAGCCGAAAGGGAGTAATCAACCCTGTCTGAGCTATGTAGAATGTTCGGTCCCGATAGTCTTAACCGTAGCTGAACATCTGTTCCCAGGCACAAGGAAGGTTCTTAAGGTCATGTTGGTATTGTCGTAGAAATTTGGAGGTTTGAGTGGCTGGAAGGTAAGTAGGAAGCCTATCTGGTAGCATTTCAAAAGGTAAATTGCGGGACTTATTCAAGTATTGTGTGGTGTAGACACAAGATTGCCCAGAGATACCCGGAAGGTAATAATGGCCTAAGGGGTATAGGGATTAAATATCCAGGAAGCAAAAAATAGCCGAACTGCATCTGACAGGTGAAGGTGACATCATAGAAGAGATATAGAAGACTACAATGGAGGGGAACGCGCGGAGAGTGAAGCTAAGATTCGCAGCTTAGGGAAAGCCACAAGAAGGTAGAAATCCATATGTGTGTGTGTCAAGAGAACCGCTAGGGAAGATATTATTTACGGTGAGAAATAGAGACATCAGACCGCTACACCAAAAGAAGAAAACTTGATATTTTTAGGGGAAGAAAGAGATATTTTTGGAATAAAGTATAAACCATTGAAGACTAGAATTTAACCTAGGTTCGAGTAGAAGTGTAGAGCTCACAATGTTAGTAGCTGACTAAGGACATGAGGAAAAAATATCAGAGCTACATGACTCCAGCTGAAATGTTAAGACCAGACTGAAGAAGAGGAAAAACGGACTAAGCTACAAGGATGAAACTACAAGGATTAAACTACAAGGACAAACTACGAAGACTGTGCATACAAACATCACGATAAGAAAGTGAAACTAACTACGTAACATGTAAGGGATTGGGTCTATTTGACGAAGACAACTGTGAGAAAGAACCAGGTTAGGAAATTCTTAAAAAAGTTTACCGGCCCTTATCAAATCCTCTAGTTCCTGGGTAAGGTTACAGTAAGAATCCAGCTTCCTTATCGCTCAATGGTAATTAATGTTGGGATGCTGAAATCTTTTGTGTGTTTAGGAATCCTAGCCCAGCTCTGTTCACAGATCTAGAAGCACGGCCACGAGGGAGACCGAGGAAGACGCCTATCAGCGCCAGGAGGTTGATGAGAGAAGAAAGAGGCCAGGTCTTCATACCTTGGATCTAACCCCAGCAACACCTAGAGTTGTAACTCAGCCTAAGACGCCCTTTCATCGCTATGTTCACAGACCGCGTAAGCAAGTTGTAAAAGTGTGAGGTGATATAGAAAAAAGTAATTTTCTCTCAGGGAGAGAGAGAAAAAAAAAGAAGAAAAAGTGCATGTGCAGCAAAGCGTCATGAGTTTTTTTCGTAGCAACCAGTGTTAAAGAATGATGTAATCAGCTAAAAGACTATTACAGTTATTATTAGAGAGGTTCGTGGGATTAAATAAATGACTAAAGTAGCTGGTTTAAATAGTGCTTGTATATTTTAACTATAATAATATATTGCTGACAAGACGACCGCGTGCTAACACGAATGATTACTGACCGGAAGTGAATGATACATTACCGTGTTGCCACTAGAGTTCAAATATAACTATGTTGACATTTACACACAAGTTACTATTTGACATTGAATAGCGGCGCCCCTTTAATCTCTTTCATAAAACACAAAATGTTACTAAAAGTAACAAACTTTCTCTTTGCCAATGATTTGGTGAACATATCAGCCAATTGGTCTTCAGACATTATATATTTTAAAATTATTACACCTTTTTCTATCTTTTGCTTAGTAAAATTGAACTTTATGTCTACATGTTTTGTTCGCTTGTTGTTTTCAGGGTTGTTTCCTAGGGTAGTTGCTGCTTTGTTGTCGATATAGATATCAACTAGATTAACACTAAACAACTTCAAATCTTCAATTAGCTTTCTCAGCCAACAAGCTTCAACAACACTTGAACTTAATGCAATACACTCTGCTTCAATAGAATACAGACTTACAGTTTGTTGTTTCTTTGACGACCAAGTAACAATACACCCGAACATTTAAAAAACAAACCATATGTGGACTTTCTATCAATTGTATCAGTTCCCCAGTCAGAGTCCTCAGACCCACACAAAACTTCACTGCTTGAGTTGCTATTAAATATCAATTTCAAATTTAATGTACTTTTAAAATACCTTAACACTCTTTTAATAGCTTTGTACAATGCTTCTGTAGCGGGCTAACCAGTCAAGCTCGTACGACCTAAATCAAACTACCAAGAACAACCTGTCTCGGTGTAAAATGGATATCGACTTCTAAATATGTACTTATTTCTGCACATGTATTTGTTACATACCACGCCTCAATGACTTCTCTGAACGAGAATGGCTCCATCTGACGGGCTCTACTTGTCTCTCGGCCAGCGACGCAGCACTAGACCGTTCCGAGCTATCAATTCGACTGACTGAGATCTTGTGTAGCGCGCCTACTTGCGGTGCTGGTGCGCGTGCCAATTCGAACGTCATGGGACGTCATTACCCCTTCTCCACTCCTAAATGGTTCACCTAACTCAGCCGCTATAAAACGCCATGGTTCGCGGGGCAAGAGCACAATATTACATCAACCGACCCAGGATTCTACACGCTGCGCGTGCCTACGTTCAACACTTAATCTTTGCACAACGGTGGACACGATGATGGTGACGGCGGACTGGCCCAACCGGCGGAAATAGCCTGCCGTAACGTTATACTTTAATGTTGATAGGGATTAGGTGGCTACTATAGCCTTGTTGTAGGTCTTAGAAATTGTCTCCTCATAGAGGAGGGTATTTGTAGCTCTCATGAGCTTATTTCAGTTTATTTTAGGTAAGGTAGTTTTAGCTTTCATGGCACTCTGTGCTTGCCATAGGTGAAATTTCACGTCACCCCATATGCTTGGGCTATTAGACCAGCAGCTTAGATAAAGAGTGTCTCACACCAAGGCCTGCATGAACATGTTGTAGTCTGCAGGGCCTCCAGGAGTGAAAGAGGCTGTTTAGGATGTTTCAGGCCTGATGGTGTGCCTTATTAGGTATTGGTCAGCTTTCCTAGAGTTATTTTGGGCGCGCCTCACGCTGTAACTGTTGTTCACCTTTGTTGTGGTGCTCAACTCGTGGGTCTTTCTGCCCATCTGGCATGGCTCGCGTTTCTTGTGTAATTTCATGACTGTTGTTCACCTATGTTGCGGTGTTCAACTCGTGGGTCTTTCTGCCCGTCTGGCATGGCTCGCATTTTTATGTATTTTTGATATAATCTGGTTGAGGGGTCGTCTATAACCCCCCATTGTTTTGATCGCCGGCCCTCATGGGTTTGATCTCCTTGATCCTGGCTGAGACCAAATAGTTGCGCCCCAGGTCATATTGTACTCAGGCCTAGAACCCTGAATTGGAACTCCAGTGTTTGGGTGACTTCTTTAGGCCATATATTGAATTGTTGAGTTTACACACAGTATTATCAATGTGATTTAAGCCAGCAGGTAATCTCATGTACACTTCTTCTTTGATATCACCATAAAAAAAGCACTTCGGACGTCCATTTGATGGACTAGTAAAGCTAACTTATTTGCAACAGCCAATACAATACGAAATCTTGTAATTTTCGCAACAGGAGCATACACATCATATATTTCAAAACTTTCACTTTGCTGTAACTCTTTGGCTACCAACCGTGCTTTAAATTGAGATAGGTTTCCCACACTGTCATGTTTCACTCTATAGAGCCACCTACTATCTAGTATCCATTTGTTTTCTGGAGTTGGCACTTCTGTCCACGTGTTGTTTTCAAGTAGTGCACTTAATTCTTTGTCCTGGGCATCTTTCCACTTATTAGAGTAAACAGTATTTCTTGCCTCTTATTATGAGATTGGCTCTTGAAGCATGCTTATAAAACTCATTTCATAAACTTTGTGCCATACAGGTTTCTTTGTAAATCACTTCCCAGCTTCTCTTAATCCGTCAGAGTTTTCTTGTGATTTGTCTAGCTGACTTGCTTCTTGTGATTCTGGATCACAAACTTCATCACTGCTGTATGATTTACACTCCAGATTTTCAATCACCTCCCAAACTTTATCATTGGTTTGACGTGGTTCATTGTCTTTTCCAAAAGGTACATCTATCTCTTCTTACTTCCACTGTGTTTGTGTTGGGAAAGTAAATCAGGCACCCTTTTGTATTCTCTCCGTAGCCAATGAACAGTCCATTCATAATATTTGGGTCCCATTTCTGGCGTTTCTGGTTGGGGACATGTACATTCACTTGTGAGCCGAATATGTTTAACTTGTTTACATCATATATTTCGTGAAACCAGAAATCACATGGGGTTTTATTGAGACGACTGAATTGTATCCATTCTGAATGGTATCCATTCAGACATTTCTTAAACAAGCAATACAAATAAAAAGTCTGATTTGTATCCATTCTCATAATACCCACAAAATCTTGAAATATATCCATTCTGAATGGTCTCTATTCAGACAGTTTTCAAATAAACGACTTTCCCAAAAATCCTGATTTGTATCAACTGTAATTATTTGCATGATATCCACAAAATCCAGAATTGTATCCATTCTGAATGGTCTTCATTCAGACATTTTCTTAAACAAGCACCACAAATAAAAAGTATGATTTCTATGCATTCTCATAATATCCACAAAATCCTGAATTGTATCCATTTTGAATGGTCTCCATTCAGACATTTTCTTAAATAAACACCACAAATTAAAAGTCTTATTTGTAACCACTAGAAACATTTTCATTATATCCACAAAATCCTGAATTGTATCCATTTAATTGCGGTGCCACATGTCTGATAGATGGCAGCAGCAGAAAATCTCGTTAACTTATTACGTGCTTTCTAGAGAACACCACTATCTCAGTCTTATTGTCTTATTACTTTAAAATATAAAGATGGATTTTAATTTATTAGACTTATTTTTATAAACATTACAATATAATATGTCGGTGTGTAAGGTGCTTGTTTTATACACAAATATATAGATATATTTATATATATAAACACAAAATTAGTTCAGAAAAAATGTATAGAGGGCGATCAGAATAATTAAAAAAAGTAACTATTTAAAATGAAAAAAAATTGTTCCATAAATCTCTAATATTATGTTTGATTGGGCTTCTAGCACAAGTCTGAGTAATTTGGCCTAAACAGCATTAAGTACATATTTTTTTAAGTAAAATCCTTCACTAAACACATATTAAGGCCGTCCAGGGCCCAAACCAAAATTTGTGTCAAGAGCATAAAGTGGGTCCTTAATAGTAAAATAAATTCTCCAGTGGCGTATTCTCTGGGTATGCTGGTCCTGCGCCACATACTCATAATGATCTGGAATAGTTTTTTGTTTAATTCAATGCTGTCTTTGCAAACTGTGTAAATACTAATGTTTAAATTGTTAATAAATATACATATAATGAATTATTAATTTTAAAACTAATATTGGTTTATATTCCAAGAGTATTGTGTTTTAAGTCATTCTTCTTCCAAAAGGTTCTACTTAGCACAATAGGAAACCCAGGGCTTGCTGCTTGAAAACCGCTAGGCAAGCTATGGAGGCTCTAATGACCTTGCCCAACGTCTAGAGGATTGCAACACATTCCTTTCCGCTCGCCCATAAATATTGGCCAATGAGCTCGGGTTTTTACACCCCAGTTCATACTGTCCATGTGAAGCAAGCTAAGCATTGTGCCAACTATTGAAAAAAGATTCAAGATCACAATATTAATTTATTAAGCTTATTTAGTATAGTTTAAGTATAATTACATAAAATATATATAAAATTAATGGTAAAATAATAGGTAGTATACGTAGCAAGCTTTAAACTATACACTAATTAAATACATTGAGATATGTTTAGGTATTCTAGTCACATGTATTATCATGCATTTGGCAAACACATTTAATCACTCTTTCAAATTTAGGCATTTCAGCACTGATTTAGGGGTGAAAGGGGGAGAGGCGCAGGGCGGATGACCAGGCTACTTTAACCATAGTTGACGGTAATTCTTGTTTTTCTTTAGTAGAAAGGATCGTGTAGTTATAATAGTATTATTTTAGTTTTTGTTTTACATTTATGACATATTATTCATTGTAATTTTATATAATTATACATCAAAGAATCCCAAAAGTCGGGAGTGTGATTTCACCATTTCAAGATGATTTAGAAGGAAAAAGTATAGTAAAATATATTTTCATATTATTTACTTAATCAGTGGGGCACCCAGCCATTTACTTTTGGGGAGGCATTCAATCAAGGCTGTAGCAAGAATGAAATTTTGATGGAGAGAGCAGGTTTGGGGTTGCACAGGCCCCTACTCCTGAAGGCCGAGAATATTTATGAATATTAAATGATTTTATAAATCATTTGGAGAAGTTCTATTGTAATTAAGAGATTTAAATAATACAAATGGTATCGAAGCTATTATTTGTATGTTTTTTTTCAATTGTTAATTTTGTGTGTAACGGTAAACCTTTTGAATACTAGGCTTAAGTCTGAAGTCTGGTTTTAAAATGTATCATATATATTCGACATATCTTCAATGCTCAATATTTTAGTTATACTTAATATTATTTAAATTTCTATTAACATTATTTGTGGTGTTGGAGAAAGAGGGGGGGTCAAATATCCTGTTTGACACTCTCCCCTTGTGTAAATATCTTAGCAATAAACCAATGATGTAGTGATAGAGTATTAATATGAGATAATATCCCCTATGCTAGTCAGTGTTTACGCATCTAAATAGCTTCTGGAGCATAAGTTCTCAAGTTGGGAGACTCGTTGTTTCCATGCAGTATTGTGTGAGATAAGTTGACTTTAAGAAATAGTTTTAATTGCAACGTGAGTTGGACAATCTACCTGATTCCCTATCACTTATATCTTATAGACGCTTGATCAATGTATCACTTCATTTTACTCATATTATGATTGTTTGCTTTGAGAATTGCTAACTGTGTGCTTTTAATTACACCAGGCTAATTGAATATGATATGTCTCTCTTCTGCATTCAGAAATGTGCCCATACCACTCTTAGCCCCGACATTAATATTTACTTAGATTTCCAACCATGTAGATATCATTACAATTTAAGGACCACCTATGTGGTCTCATGGTAATAGGTTCTGGCTACGGACCCAGAGGTCCCGGGTTTGATTTCCGGCGCGTCCAGATTATCTGGGAAGCAGTATGTCTGGAACGGGTTAGATTCAGGCTAGGGTGGATGAATAAGGAGCTACTTGAATAAAGTAGTAGTGGCTCCGGTATAGAAAGCCGAGCTTAATGGCTGGAGTCATCGTTGTGCTGACCACATGACACCCTCTATCCGCAAGAGTTAGCACTAATTCGTCAAACAGTTTGGTAGCCACTCGGTAGGTATAGCCTGAATGCAGGCTGACACCATGGAGTTACTTTTATTACATTTTGAGTGGATGGTAATCATCGTTATGGATAAATAAAATAACAGATAATATGGGAGAAGGGAGGGGGGGGGCTCAAAATTTCCTAAGATAGCATACGGTTAAGGAAGGGGAAATGATAAATGTTCGAGAACCACTGTTTTATAAGCACACATCACCAAATATATCCCTTGAAATAATCCCTTGACGTTCTTGGACAACGGTGGTTGAGGGTCTTCGGCCCCCCCAAATTTCCCCTGCAACTTTTAGAGTACAGCATACCTATTAATTGTTCTTAGAATACGCCACTGCCATATATAAGTGTGCTTAGGCTTAGACCCTACAGATTCAAACAATTTGAACAAAATATAGGAATGAAACATACATTTTTTAAAGAAAAATCATGCATTAAACACATTTTTAAGGCGCTACAAATGCCAAACCAAGATTTGTATCAATAACGCAATGCAAGGCCCTGATAACAAAATCAATTATATATCCAACCATATATGTGTGCATAGGCCTAGAAGCAACAGATCCGAGCATTTGACCAGAACTTGGGGAACAACTTACGTTTTTTTTTAAGAAAAATCTTGCTTTACACATATTTTTAAGGCGTTCGAGGGCCCAAACCAAAATATGTCTTAAGAGCACATAGCGGGGCCCTGATAGTAAAATCAATTCTATATCCAAACATATAAGTGTGCATAGGCATAGATCTGAGCAATTTGAACAAAGCACAGGGAGGAACCAGGGCCGTAGCGAGG
>CABFWB010008042.1:0-20432 GCA_902151455.1 Timema bartmani
TATCCACTCGACATATACTTGCTATCCACTCGACATATACTTGCTATCCACTCGACATATACTTGCTATCCACTCGACATTTACTTGCTATCCACTCGACATATACTTGCTATCCACTCGACATTTGCTTGCTATCCACTCGACATATACTTGCTATCCACTCGACATATACTTGCTATCCACTTGACATTTACTTTATATCTATTTGATATAGATTCATAGCCTTATCTGTCCCATTTCTTTTGGATCTGATCAAACACTGGCCCGATCATAAATATGCAAACTATACGTTTGTAAAGGAAAAATTAATGTACAATCAACGGGCAAATAAAATGCACAGTAAACGATAGAAATATATTTTGCAGTCACTTTTGAAATACAATGTGCATTCAACGAAGGAAATATAATTTGGCTGTGTCGTTATATTTATGTATTGCACACAATACCTACTCCCATTTATATAATCCTCAACATGCCACAACCATGTTCTAAGAAACTAAAACAATAAACAGCTGAGTTAATAAAGTTATTTTTAGCGGGAAAGTAATCCACCGCAGTTCCAGAATTTGCCAATGTTATTCTTACTGGAAGAAAACTATGAGTAGATTTAAAAAAAACAGACTTTAATGAACTATTTTGTCAAATTTAAGCATATATACATCCGAGCAGTAGCGAGGCGATGAGGTTGGCAGGAGCTCAGCCATCCCAAAAGTTTTGAAAACGTAGAGAAACATCCCTTTACATAAAATAGATGTGAAATTGAAATTTTAATGGTCATTTTTTAAAGCGTAGTAACATGTTAGCAAGAGCATGAAGTGAATGGGTCAGTTCCTTTTGGCAAGATAATCTGATGCCTTACCGCCTAAGGGTTCGGCCAGACTGAAAAACGTGCGAGCGCGCAAGCGACAGGGTGGCCAAACTGGCGAGCGCGTAATTAGCAGATAGCTCTTGAAAGTTGTTGACGAGGAGGCTCCGAATCTTGGCTCAGTGAACTGAGACTGGTTTTTGACTAGTGATTTATTGTTGTGGTTTTCTCATCCTCTCTCCACGCTAATGGGGATTCTTATTTGTAAAGGCCTACTTTTATAATATTGAAGTATTTTAACATAACAGTTTTACACACACACACACATATGTATATATATAAGTATGGTTTATAATCTTACAAATTAAATTAGGCCGTTAGTAACAAGTGTACTAAACCTACGATAATATTAAAAATGTCAAAATGAGAAGTTTTCCTAGCACTCAATGAACCAATATACAATAATATTGCCCGGCGCCTGTAAACTAGACTGTACCGGGTCGAGCGCGCGCGCTTTAAAAATATAACCAGTTAGGTATTTGAGGTAGTTGTATATAATTATAGTAGGTATTTGAGGTGGTTGTATATAATTATAGTAGGTATTTGAGGTGGTTGTAATTAATTATAGTAGGTATTTGAGGTAGTTGTATATAATTATAAGTAGGTATTTGAGGTAGTTGTATTTAATTATAGTAGGTATTTGAGGTGGTTTTATAATATTATAGTAGCTAGTAGAGATTGTTGTATAATATTATAGTATCTAGTAGAGATGGTTGTATAATATTATAATAGCTAGTAGAGGTGGTTTTATAATATTATAGTAGCTAGTAGAGATGGTTGTATAATATTATAGTAGCTAGTAGAGATGGTTGTATAATATTATAGTAGACTAGTAGAAATGGTTGTATAATTAATCTCGCCAACTTCTACGGACCTAAGGCGAGAATTAAACCAAAAATTCGACAAACACGCTGGAAGAGATCAAGATCGATGTTTGATGTTGATCGATGTTAGGATGTTGATTGATGTTAGGATGTTGATTGATGTTTGATGTTGATCGATGTTTGATGTTGATTGATGTTAGGATGTTGATTGATGTTAGGATGTTCGATGTTAGGATGTTGATCGTAATGGCATATTGTTTGGGCCATTTGTTTTATAAAGGTGATGCTGCTAGTTATTATACAAGGAGCCAAGTAATATAATGCATGTGTTGGGGAGAGAATGTGTTGAGATATTTATTTGTTCAATCTTTCTACTCTAGGAATGTCATCAATGAACCACGACAAGGACAATAGAATGAATTCATGAGATAATTGACTGGGAGGTCACAGTTTAATTGTGCGACTTTTTTACACGCTTATACAGCTGCACTTCCTACCAATCACAGTTTTATCCCCCATCTCTCAACACAATCTAAAGAGAGCATACTACTAGTAGTTTGTAGACATATTTACACACGATCCTTTATCTATGACTTTACAGTCCATACCGGCTCTAAGCCATCCTATCCATCCACACCCGACGTGTCTTACCATATGTCCGGGCATCTAAATTACACAAATGGGGTTAAAAGGTAGAGAGTTAAAATTTATAGAAAATGTACCAACATTTGTACTAAGGAAGATAAAGATACTATTTAGGAAAAACCGCCCTCATTACACAGGGACGGTATACGAACCTAGACCTCCCTCCCCGTCACCGTCAAACCAGATTAGCTGAACCTGACGTTAGGTCTGCGTGTCCACCACTTGAATACAACTCTTTATAAGACAAACATTCGTGTAAGGAAAAGTTCCCTAATATGGGGTAGTTTTTTTAGTGTCTTAATAACGAAAACTATAAAAGACTACAAATATGGGTCTGTGTAAACGTTACAATGTTGCATTGATTGATGGTACAAGAGATTGTTTTAAACCT
The DNA here is from genome assembly GCA_902151455.1 of Timema bartmani. NCBI lineage: Eukaryota > Metazoa > Arthropoda > Insecta > Phasmatodea > Timematidae > Timema > Timema bartmani. Next base: position 2,726 of record CABFWB010008042.1, read on the forward strand.
TTGTATTATTCTAATATTAGAGTTAAACTAGGAAGCCAGGGTTTATTAATATTGGGTACAGCATGGAATTGAAAATGACTAAAATACAACGCAAAAAAATAAAAAATAATTAGCGTTATGTTTCTCACAAGCAAAATAAAATGCATACTAATATAAAAGTTTAATTGATAATATAGGAATAAACAATACTAAATAAAATTATTTGTAGCACTGATTACTTGAGGGTCCACAGATGATAGTTCAAATTTCACACTCGGCGGTTTTGTTATCACACGTGACACAAACTGTGTGTGCCCATTTATTACATTGTGTTCATCTTATCCCGTCTTCTCCATTGTGATGTTCAGATGGGAGTACAGCACACTTGTTCAGAAACATCAGTCACGTCCTGAAGGCAAGTGAAAATATTCTTCACTGTCACTCTCTGAAGTCTACATGGGGTTTCTTTAGTTTTTCATTTGGATTAAATAATTCTCTTTTTTCAAACGTTTAGTTATTATTTTTCAATTCGAGGTTTTCTTTTTCTGCGTTTTTATGGTGATGTGTGGATCCAGAGCAGCACTTTTGATATTCTACTTGTTACGTCTTGCCTTGCGTACGCTATGTAACGCCCACAGCGACTCGTTCTTGTCGAGGCTGACTCCATGTAGCGCGCTATCTGTTGCGATACCAGAGTGTGTGATGATGACTCTGGCTACAATGTTTGTGCTGGGTCCAGTTGAGCTCTACTAGACCACCATGTGTTGGCCCTTACTTGAGGAACTGGCACTCTGTCTGATAGTTATCAATCAATATACAGGGTGGGGCGGAAACAATCAGACAGTTTAAATTTGTTGCTACGCTCACAAGTCCGACAACGTGCTGAGGTTTGTCTGACGTCCGGTAGAGCTCACCAGTGACATCTTCAAAAAGTGTGGTATGTAGTTTGCTTTTATTTAGCTGGTGAAGATTTACTGTTCAATTAAATTGTTAGTTTTCAAGTTACTAATTATTTTTGGAACGAATCATCATGTATAGCCAAAACTTGATACAATGCAAGTGCTAGACAACTTAACGTTCATCTCTGTTGTCGTCCAATTAATCAGTCCCTGATCTACCGCCAGGCCACGGCGCAACTCTTTTTTCTCTACCGGCACTGCCTCGCGATGGTCTCAACAACTACCCCTGGGAAAGAAGTTGGGAGAGAGAATGCTCGCACGGGCATTGCGCATTTTAATTATACGTAGCATTATTATTGCTGATGTTCCAGGTTGTGGACATTCTTTAGTCCTCTGTGTCTGCAAGGTGGTTCAAGTTCTATGCTATTACTCAGTTCAGATTCTGAGGATGGGAACAAGGATGAAGGTTCGTCAGTTGTCACAAAATATTCATCCCTGAACACATCCTGACTAGTTAGAAAAATACCTGGCGTTCGAAAGTCCTTGACTGCTGCCTCAGCGTTGGTGGTTCTTAAATAAGCTTTTCCAAACAACTTCTCAAATTGATAAACATTGACTACACGTCCAAGAAAGTTGCGTAGCAAAAATTCAACTTCAAGTTCTTGAAGGGTAACAAAGATGTCTAATGGCTGTCTCTTGGGGAGCTGTTGAGAGGAAGAGACAAAAATTGGAAAGTTCCTCTCACGAGCCAAATTGGTTTTTTCCAAGTTCCTAATATGGCAATAGTGTCCACCAAGTACCAGCAGTACAAGGTCTTCTCTGAAGTGGGGTCTATAGTTTGTGTGATCCATAAAATGTTTAAACCACTTCGTGAAGAGTTCTTTCTGGATACAACCAGAAGTATGGCAGCCGAAAATTAAATCAGGTGTTTTCCATCCATCAACACTAGCTCCATGTTTTTTCGGGTAAGGTCATCAAAGGTGGAGTGGATTGTCCTGTAAGGCTCGTGCACATAAACCCAGTGACAAGAGCTCCCTGCTTTGACGGATTTAGGGGAGGAATTTGTTTTTCCCCCCTTTCATTGCCAATATTTTCATGTGCTTGCGTTGGACTTATGCAATCTCTGTTTCACCGCAACTAATGAAACTGTCATGATTGTGGTTTAACTTGAACTTGTCTAATTTGGCTGTTGAAGAAGAAACACCTTCGGGGGCACGGACCAAGAGAGTTTTGTTGCTTTTGAGAAAGATTTTCAACATTTTATTTCTTGCCGTTTCTCTTTCGTTCGAGAAAGGACTATAAATACAATTTTCACATCAAGCTGGTAAGCTGAACGACGAATATACACTTTTGTCAAACATAATTTAACCATCTTTTCATTTCTTTGCGGTAATTAGTTAAGTAATTTTCACGTTATAAGGAAAACACGGGTTTCGCTCAAGATTTGTTGCAACTTTTTCACTATGTGTATTTCCACATAACGTTCAGGAGTAATTTATGGAACTCCAAAATGACGTGAAGTTTTAAAACATTCCATTTTTATGTTCCTGTCATCTAAAAGAAACCCATTTTACAATGCTGCAATATGTTTATTTAAATTAATATATAAAACAAATCCCTATATTAAGCTATTATATTATGGTTAGTTATTTATATTTATAGTTTCTTGATTTTCAGTTTCCAATTTAGGGCGCATGTCGCAATAATTTCACATACACCAAATATTAATAAAATTAAATATTTGGAAATAACGTTAGTACAGTATATTTAAGGAGAATGTATACTGTTTCATGCAACATTGATTAGATACTTATGATTTAGGAGCTGTTACTGGGTTTACACTTGAAGGTATAACTTAGCGAAGTTGAATTTTCGGGACTCACCATATTATAGACCCACTTCATATCCTTACTATTCACATAACTGCACATGTAAACTGTTTCATCTGTGCTTCGTAAGGGCTCTCATACATTTTGGAAAAATACTACTTTAGTGGAACGTACAACGGTATACTAAGATGATGTCCATTTCTTGAGTTTTTTACTTTTTCGCTGGCTTACAGGTAGATAAAGTATTGTGATCGTCAAAAAAATCGAACTCGAGATTTTGATGAATGTTGATGTTTCATGATCCCCCGAATCCGAAACAGTTGTTTTCGTAATGCCGTCTGTCTGTCCATCTGTCTGTCAGTTTGTACCTCCAGCTAGAGCCTAAACTATTTTACTGATTGGGCTAAAACTTGGTATCTAGGGTTTTCTTAGGGTTGCTCAAGTTTTTAAAAAAAATTGTATACCTAACCCTAAAATTAAAGGTATTTTCCTTAAGAGCGAAAAGAGAAAAAAAATATCGATTTTATCAAGATCGGTTCTAACAATTTTGATTAAAATTCATGTCTAGGCGTTGATTAATATTATAAACCAAATTACTTTTATAGTACTTTACAGAAGCGGAGATTTCCATATATCTACAACTATTTGAGTTACTAAATACTTAATACAAAATTGTAGTCCTACTATTAAAAATAAAAAAATCAACTTTTATTTGAAATATATCTTTATAAAACCAGTACTGAGATCTTGGCAAATATATTAATACAATTTTGTGATCTTTAGTTGTACAGAGTGTAACGATATCGACGGTTTTATAACGTAATTGCCCCGCGATTGGGCGACAATTGTAACAATATCGACGTTTTTGATAATTTAACTGCCCCACTTTTGGGCGACATTTGTAACGTTATCGACGTTTGATAAAGTAATTGTCCCGCGGTTGGGCGACATTTGTAACGTTATCGAAAGTTTGATAGCGTAATTACCCCGCGGTTGGGCGACAATTGTAACGATATCGACGATTTGATGAAGTAATTGCCTCGTTTGGGGGCCTATTCTGATTAAATTGAATGTTGTTGCATAACTGGTTTTTATAGCTCCGTGATCGAGCTCCAATTATTATATTTTGGTCGCGCGTTGGGCGCCTATTAAAATGCTATTGTAATGTTTGATGTATAATTGGTTTTTTATAGCTCCGTGATCGAGCGCCAATTATTATATTACGGTATTATTCACATATAATTGCCCCGATATTGGGTGACAATTCTGATGATATGGAATAATATTAAATATAACTGGTTTTTATAGCTCCGTGATCGAGCTCCAATTATTATATTTTGGTCGCGCGGTGGACGCCTATTATAATGCTATTGTAATGTTTGATGTATAATTGGTGTTTTATAGCTACGTGATCGAGCACCAATTATTGTGATATGGAATGTTTATATAAATACAACTGTTTATGTTGTACACGCTTTATTATTTCTTTCTTTACACTTTGTTGAAATTAAACTCTGTATTGACTGTGATTACTTTTACTTTATCGTTGATACACATTTTCTATATCTACTGTATGTTTACTCCGGCCCTCTCTCTACGTCTACTCTCGCTCTTTCTACGGCACAATCTGTCTACGTCTACCCTCTCTACTTCACCGGCACATTCTGTTTATCTTTCTACGTACATTTAGCTTATATGCGGATGTGTCCCTTGCTTCTTGAACCTCTCACGACACTGTCAAGAGTAACCAATCAGGTATTTCTCTGCAACAGGTGCAGTGAAAGCTAGCTTCCTATTGGATATAGGGAGCTGGCTTTTCTCGCTAGTTTGTTAAATACTGCGGAGTTATATTTTGAGAAAAGTAAACAAGTTTTTCTAGTGAAATCCTTTTACGGACTATTCTGCGAAAACGCGTGATTCTCCATGGATGAAGTAAAAGGATAATTTACATACGATACTTTAAAGAAAAATACCTTCATCCATGACTTTTGAAATATATGAGAGCAGTCCAAAAATCAACTACATTATAAGAGATAATACCTAAGTTTTAACGTAATAATTATCTAATGCCATAGAATATTTAAATAAGTAATTCTCTCGAAAAGTTGATTTTTTTTCCTTTAACCTCTTAGGGGAGATGTTTGTACAGCAATTATCTATCCATCTCTTATCAATTTAGACGAACAAGAGTCAATATTTAACTATTTTACTGGCCAAATTTTTTAAATGAGGAATTTAATAGCGATGCCATGAAGCAATGGCATTGACCTGAAGATGTGCGACCCCTAATATAGCGTTAATTTGTGCTCGGGTTTGCTAGTTTATATCATTTCGTTTCACCTATACTACGAGTTTTGAGTAAATATTTCCTTTTTTAAACATTTGAGTGAGAAAGTTGGTGCGATTTGCGTACCATTCATCATTTTTACTTTCTCTCGACCCCTAGAAGAGAAGTAATATTGATATCGTAAAAAAAATTATTCAACTTGATATTTTGATGAATATCGACCTTTCTTGTCCCCATGAACCAGAAAGAGTTGTTCGTAATGTTAGCGTTTACCCGTCTGTCTGTCTGTCTGTATCTCGGCCATTTCACCCATCAGGCCGAGTTGAAATGCGCAGAACAAATGAGATGTTTCTGTAACGGTGTATATTATTTCATTTACTATAATCTTTGGGGTGAAATGTGATGTTATTTTTTTCCCCATCATGTTTCACTTATCTCTCTTAGACAGAAATGTGTTTGTATTTGACTTGTGTCCGTCTGTTGCTATTCACAAGCTACGTACTGCTTTGTTTCATATTCTAGATCGATTCATTGCTGTAATTGTTTTAGGATTCCTTTCCCTGTTCTATTTTAATCTTTTATAAATACTGTTCCTACATAGTAACACAGTTGGTACCCCCAGTTTCTCTGTTATAACTAAACAATGGCTGCATTAACCGACCTCGTAGCAAAGTGGTTAGAGGCTACTGACTAAGAGGTTCCGGGCTCAATTCCCGGCTAGGATCAGGGGATTCGATCAGGGTTTACTTAGTGAGGCTTAAGTTAGGTTAAGATCTTCACTGGCTTCATCCCGTCATATTCACTTTCATCATTCCCTGATCTAATCGGGACATGGGAAGAGCCTCCACAGGAAGGATGTACGATTAGTACATTCGGGCGTCCTCTGGGCAACGATACATTAGAACTGGATAGTCTTTCAACTACTGGGCTACGAGTGATGTAGCCCAGACACGCCATTATTATTATTATTGCTCAAATCTAGAGAAAAGGAGTTAGAAAGTCTGGGCGTGTGCGCCGTAACATTCTCTTATTTTAGAGCAGAAGTATATTAATAAAGAAAGTACAAATGCTCCCCAAACAAAAATATGAATATTAAAATAGTTTCAAACTCATTTGAACAGCCTTAACAATTTGTTTATTTCATCTTGATGGACATGTTTTGTGAATTTGTAAACCGTAGTGTCTTTACGGGCCACAGATTGTTCTATGATGATGATGTGTTTGTTGTACGTCCGTAATGAACAACATCTTCATCTTCACTTGATAGTTTCTTCCAGGAGCGGTCCTCATTGGAGCAAAGTGGTCTCGTGCCAGAGTGGCTCAAGTCACAGGTCCAACACAAGGGGTGTTTCAGAGACACGTCTTTCCTATTTGTTGAAACATTTTAAAAGAAAATAGCCATCCTTAATTGTTTGAAATGTATTACCAAAATGAAAATGTATACGTTTTAAACAAGCCAAGGAAAATAGGCCTACCTAGTGCTGAGTTTTTACTTTCTCGGGTAGAGAAAGTACTGTGATCGTAAATAAATATTTAACATTACAAAAAAATGGTGCATCTCATTTCCCATGTAAATTACTAAGGGTACTTTTCATAAGCGAAAATCTCCACTTTGGATAGTATTTCTGCAACGCTTTGAGATAAGAAATAATTGAAATGTTGTTTCTTATTTATTATAGGTGTTCTGTCTTACGACAGGTCCATTCCTTTTGTAGGTAAGCTTAGACCGTGCCCTGTCCTCTGCCTCCTCCGTCAGCTTTCAGAATGTTCTTCTTTCCATCAAGTTATCTAATATTTGAATCCTCCTCCTTCCTAAGCTCCTCTTTCCCTCAGCATTTCCTTCTATGACGTTGTGCAGAAGACAGTTCCTCCTAAGGATATGTCAGATCCGGTTTGTTTTGTACCAAAGTATCACATCCAAAATGGTTCTCTTCTCACCCACTCTTCTTAAGACGTGTTCATTTGTCACCCTATTTTGTAGCGGGCGTGCATCTACTCCAGTTGGAGAAGATAATGTTGCTTAAAATAGTACTTAATATAATTCTGTTACAAACCACGCCCTGTGAGAGTGAGGTCCACAATAAGAAGAGTAAGAGGCTGACTGACACGCTCCAACCTCCACTCAGTATTGAAGCTCGCGCGGCGCTTCTAGTTCCACTGCCTTCTTCATAGAACTGGAACATTCTACGTGGTTTCAGCGTTCCTCCTATACCCACTCCCCTGTTCCGACGGTCCGCAGTCGTGGTCACGTTGATGGTTCCGTCTGACTCTCCCGCCAAACGCAAATATATCAATATCAACATTAATTATCGCCTTCAAGGATGTCGCTGACTTAATCAGAGAGTTTAGTGTAATGTCTATTGTTGCCTCAGTTTGAGAGTGAGCGTCACTCTCTAGTTGGTTAACTTCATGCTTGAGAATGCGTATTTAGTTTTGTTCTTTTAATTTAATGATCCCATTTTTGGCATGATTATTTAATGATGCCTTTTTGGCATGGCTATATAATGAGTTATTTCTTAATGAATAGCCCATGCCTTTCTACTCAGTTATGACTGGTATGTTCAATGGAGTGTCTCCCACTCCCTGGCCTGTATGACCATTTTTCAGTCTAGTTTGGAAATAATGAGTTTATAACATTCAATACCTAATGTCTCGACCCGACTGGGTAATTGTATGTTGCACCTATGCACATTTGTTATTGTAGTTCGCCCTGATTGGGGTGCATGCCACTGCCTTGAGTTGCGGTCCGCGCCTAGTTATATTGTACTCGTGTACGGCCGCCTTCTGGCGCCACTCGAGACTGAAACAGAGCTTTGTTCTTGTTATATAATGTATGCTAGGATCTATGTTCAATGATTAGGACAGTACTAATTAGTAACAAGCCTCTCTTGATGGTTTAAGGGGCCTGGAAACCTAAACAACTTCTTTCTATTCAAAATTCTCTGTGTTCTAATCGTAGGAACTGGTTAACTGTTACCAGTTATTATTATCATAGGTCAACTCATTCTGGCTTGCGCCGCTAGTAGGGATGTGGTATCGAAAGAAAAGTATCGATACCGTACTCATTAAAAGTATAGGAAGAAAAATATCGATATCGTATTAGTATCGAAAGAAAAGTATCAATAACAGTAAGTATCGGTATCGAAATTTTAATCTGGAAAAATGTTTTTTATCAAGAATTAATATTTTGCATCTTAAGTGTATTTTCATATTTATTTAAACACTGAAAATTCTGATGGTTTGTAATATTTTAAATCAAATTTAAAAAAATGCTTTTCGCTAGCCAACTTCTTAAAAAAACTTCCATGCTTCACTTCTGGGAGGTGCCATTTTTTAACTACATTCGTCGTTCATATATTCTATCAAAAGAGATTACTAACTACTGACAAACAATAGAAGAATGGACGCCCTGCTTCATCTGCTTAAACAACGCACATAAACTTTTCTGCTCCGTTTGCTTGAAGCACCCTTAAGTTGAGTGAGTTCATTGACTTCTACAAAGTTTGTGATGACCGTGTTGATTGATAAAGGAAGGGGTAGTAGACTGGTCGTCACTCGCCCAGTGCGTCGCCCGGTCAGGCATCAGCCTGTATTGATAAATAAAGGTGAGAAAACAGCTGTTAATTATTATGATGAGCTAAAAGCGATTTAATGCTAGAGTTTCTTCTTGCTTGTGATGCAGAAAATGAGTGAGAATTGAAAATTGGTGTCATTCGTTCTTCCTCCACAGTCCACCCTGGTAAAAATATATTCCCAGCATGAGTGAAGATAACAAAAAAAAATGTTTCTTTCGATACTGATCCGATACTAGAGTGCGAGTACTAATATCAGTAAAATTATCGGGAAAAAAAGTATCGAGTAAAACAATGCTAGTATCGAAAGGAAAATATTGATATTAGTAAAGTATCGATACTTTATTCACATCCCTAGCCGTTATACTTATTTGCTCCCACTTCTTAAAATAAGAGCGTGCGGCCATCTGTATTCGTGATCCATTTATTCAGATTTGTTATAGCCAGTCAGTCTCCTAGCTCTTAGTTGTTTGTTGCAACAAATTCTCTATTGTTGTTTTATTATGTTCACCATATAATTTTACTGATTAGGGTGTAGATTGAATTTATCTCTTTGACAGTCTTTTGTTTTAGAAAATTATCATGCTTCTTCATTTAGGAGTGCAGTGATAGTTTATATATTTCTATCCAAGAGCTGTTGTCTTGGTAGATATTGGTTTCTTGGCGCCTCACTCCAAGCTATTACTTGGAGTAACTCGGTTGCTTAACTGATAGCTAATGATAGCTTATGTGAAACTTAATTTTTTCTCATTAGCAGGTAAACTATGGAAAGTACGGATTGTCCTATTGCTAATAAAATTGTAATCGTTATGCCTTGTTTGGATACTATTAAAATTATTTGTCAACTTGCATTTCACTCTTAAGTTTTGCGTGTTTTAACCTTTCCATTACTATCTCCTTGTAATTGTAGTCTACGCCTATACTGTAGTTTGTCCACCTGATCTGCTCAAGTATTCTCCTCAGTAACAAGCCCAAATTGCTGGTTAGCAGAAACCTATTCTTGTTGAAAGCTTCCTCGGTGATGACAAGTTGTTGCAGGCTGTAATCTGCCACTTGGAGGTTTCTCGATCAGTCGATCTGTAGAAGTGATTAGAATTGGGGATAAGAACGATCGAATAGATAGGTGGATGAGTTCGATCAAGTGCTCGAACAAGTGTTTGTCCTTCTGTCTCAAAGACATTGGCGTCTGTCTAGTGGGATCTTCTTTAGGGGAAGTGATCTACTGGCTCGTCCATGTTTTGTTTTTCTCCATACAACCTCATCTGAGATGGATCGAAACTGCTTGCTCGCTTGTAGTCAACTCGAGGCTGCTTCCAAGTTTGGGTGTAACGGTCGTAATATGAACACCAACGTATGCCCTGATCTCGCATCCGTCCCTTGAGGAATTGAGTCCACATTTCTTGAGAGGGGTGGTTTGTTTTGTAGAGTGACGTCATTCTTGAGAGAAATTGGGATGGATATTCTTGGTCTAACTCTGAGAACATCGGTAGAAAGTTGAGCAGCATTGATGGCGAGAAGTGATCTGTTCGGGGAGGAGGCGTCAGCTTATGCCTATTCAGGGTGTCTTGTTCCTCTGGATCTTGTATAGATTTTTTCTTTGCATGTATCATAGTTGAAGGCGAGACCTTGAGTGTCTCGTGCTTCGTCATCCCATCCTAACCAGTCGTTGCAGGTTTCACAAGATATTTCGTTTTCTCTTGTCTCTCTGCCGCATTGTATTCTATATCTGGTGCATGGCGCCATGATATTTTCTTTGTTGATTAGGGCTGTAGGTGCGAATACCTGGGTTGTAGGGTGCCACCAATCTTTTTAACTAGAAAATATTGGAAAAAGTTCCTTAGTGGATTGGAAAAGTTTCTTAGTGGTAAAGTCCTAGGTTCGCAGAAATATTTAATTTCAAAATATATTGTTCCGGCGCCATCTTGTTACAGCTTCGGTAGTCGGTGTCGTCTTTTGATTTGCAAAGGGTGGTAGTCTGAACAATCGTCTCGGAAGGGAAGATCTGGGTTGATATGTCAGCGGTCTAAGTTGTCGTCTAAAAATTGCTCTTGGGACAAAATTGATGCAAAGTCCCAATTCGGAGGAGTCCGGGAATTGGATTCAAGCGTACCACTGGATGGTGGACAAGAGATTTTCTCAACTGAAGAGTGCGACTAGGGGGCTGAGGTGTAATGGCTGTGGGGTATCTAGCCGAGGGGGTCTGAGATAGAATTATGCTGGAATTGAGGGGCAGGGAGATTCGTTTGGAGTAGGCTGGTCGGTGGAAATGGGAACCAATCAGCTGAAGAGAGAATCATAGGCATAGGAGTAGCTGGGAAACGATGGTGAGGTGGTGACGGTGGGTGTGTTTTCCCTGCTCATGTTCCTCTAGATCGAACCCTGGTCATGACTGGTAGGGGCTGAGGGCCTGGGGTTATGGCTGGCTGCTGAATGGCCTCCAGATGAGAGATGCCTTGATATTGGTCAGGGCAGCTGGAGGGGCCCTTACCGTGGATTGTCAGGGCAGCTGGAGGGGCCCTTACCTTGGATTGTCAAAGCAGCCGGAGGGGTGCTTACCTTGGATTGCCAGAGCAGCTGGAGGGGTGCTTACCTTAGATTGTCAGAGCAGCTGAAGGGGTGCTTACCTTAGATTGTCAGAGCAGCTGGAGGGGTGCTTACCTTGGATTGTCAGAGCAGCCGGAGGGGTGCTTACCTTGTATTGTCAGAGCAGCCGGAGGGGTGCTTACCTTGGACTGTCAGCAGCTGGAGGGGTGCTTACCTTGGATTGTCAGAGCAGCTGGAGGGGTGCTTACCGTGGATTGTCAGAGCAGCCAGAAGGTCGCTTGCAGTAGTATGGCTGAATAGGACAAGACGACTGTCAGGTGATTGGTTGTTTTATTTGACAGAATTTATATGGATATCCTCAGAGTGAGCTGAAAGATTGAGTCCGTTACTCTGAGGTTTACAGAAATGCTTCCTATGTCCGGATAAGTTACAATGGAAACAATAACCCACTTTGGAATCGCCATGTTAGCTTCTGGGGTCATTCTGGATTCTCAGGGAGAGGGAAATCTAGCAAATTGCGTCAGCGTGACTAAGCGGAGTCGTTGGACACTAGTCTTGTCCATGTGGGTTTCTGGTGGTGAGTTTGTGCATTAATGTGACCAGCCTTGAAGGCTCGCTGGAGTGTAAGAGTGGAGGAGCCATGGAGAACGGTGGGACGTAACTTCTATCTGCCCACCAAAACATCAATTATTACATTATATTACCAGGTATAAAATAAACATAACATTTTAAAATCTATGTTGATTACACATCATAAATAACTTTTGCCGCCACATTGACTGATCTGAACCAAGTTTGATTGATTATTTCCCCTCCATTCCTTGTCACCACGGAAAACTAGGGCCCATCTAATTTGGTTGTTAAACCAATCCACAAATCATACATCAGCGTGACGTGATTTATTTTCTAAGAAATAATCGTACCAAGTTAACACTTTGAGCAAACAAACACAGCAATCACACCGCCCAGGATTGGGTCTTTGAGGCTTTCAATGTTGCGCGGAGATATTATTTCACAATAAACAACTAAACAACACAATTGGCAATAGACATTGCTCCCTTAGAAACACTGGTCCAATACACACATCTTACAGAGGTCACTAATAAATATGTGACGCTCATATCACAGGACTACTTGTTACTCTCCAGATTAACAAGCTTAGTACTAACAAGTTTCATGTTAGCTTCATCACTGTTTAGTAAATAAAATAAGAGAAAGCCAAAAATATTTCTTGTGCTTAAAAATTAGTGTCTCAGAATATTTTGAAAAAAATAATTGTGGTGTTTGCACCTCTGGTTTCTTTGGTTACAGTAATTTATTCGAATCATGTTTTTATTGTAAGTTTCCCTAGCGTTCATAATGAAATGTGTCTTTAAAAACTAAAACAAAGCGTTATACAAAAATACAATACAATATAATATTCAAAACAACTTATCCTTAGAAATAAGATTTAAAACCTTAATTCACAAAACTTTTATGGGTCTAGAGATGTAAAATATCTTATGTCAGACTTTTCACTCAATTGCATAATAAAAATAGGTACAGTTAGGTAACTTGGAAACTATTGGGTAGATTCATGGGCGCCCACAAATGAGTGGTAATGGGGTCTCCAACCCCCCTTATCACTCTGCAATATTTACTTTTTTTTGTTATTTTTATGAAAACACAAAATTTTGTGTTTGGGATTCAGCTACAATTTGTTATTAACAATTTTGAATCATCAATATCCGAGCTAAAAAAGAAAAGATAATAAAATGTAAATTTCCTCCCTTTCCATTTGATTCTGGTCAGTAAACTTGTGAAATATTCTGTTTATTTTCAATGGGTTCAGCTACTACTACATTTTATTGTTTGTTAATTTCTTAGAAACTTTGCTCGTCTCAACATTTTAAACGTGGTAATGTAACAATTGAAAGAAGCTCTGTGCCTCATGTTGGGTACATTTCCTCTGACGTGACCTGTGTCCTTCTTGCCCTGATGAACATGTTTGTACAAACAGGTCTCGTTAGTATTGAAGCCACATGTTTATGAATGGTGTGTGTGACAGTGACGTGTAATATTTGTCAGTTATTCAGTGTCTGCACTACTTGTCTCGAGGGCTGCCAAGATGGTAAGTAGGAAACATTCTTATGTTATCAGTGTGTTTTCATTGAAACCAAATTTGAAGTATTTGGATTCATACAGTTACCTTTTAATAGATATTTTAAAAAATTGACCACAATTTTATTTTTATTTACTCAAATCATTTTAGAAGGGCAGATATTGGGGAGTCAATTGAATTCCTCTTGCTTAACGCTATGTAAAAATACATATATTACTCCCCTTTTAATATTCTCTGGTCTTATACTTAGTGGGCGCAATAGTAGTAGTAATGTGGAACTGGAAAACAACGTTTTGAAGGAATTAATAAACATCCTCAATAGAGGTTAGACGATTTTATTTCTATAAGCTAACAGGCTTTAAAAAAGAATCATTCAAATAAAAATATTATTTTCCCAAACAAAATTAACTAGATATTATATTCGATTACAACGCCTAAAGGACTTGGACTGAGTTCTATGATATAGTACACTGCCATATAAACTACATGTAATATACATGGGTGAATTTAGGGATTTTAATTTGGTGGTGCCGGTTGAGCTGTGGGAAGGGGGGGGATTGCAGAGAGGAAATTTAAACCCTGGTAATAAAGTGCACAAAGGTCATTCTTTCAGACTTAATCCTGGCTAATTTAAATAAATTTACTGGACATTCTTTAAATAAGTTTAGATTTAATAACATTTGTTTAGGCCTAATAATAAATTAGATCAAATACAGTAAATTAATTACTGACTTAAGTATTTAGAACATACAATATTTACTTACAAAAATGTACAAAACAAGATTTGCTTTTTGCTCTCAATTATAATTGATTTTTACTTCATTATATACCTTGCAATACATATAGTGCAACCGCACCGATTTATTATTTTACCTTCTCATATCTCGCTTCATAGTTTCTACATTACGTGATATTTTATTGTAATGTTTGGATAATAACAAATGCGCTTATCACTAAATAGTAATTGCTTGGGTGACCTGGTGGTCTAGGGGTAAGGTGTCAGACTTCTGTGCTGAGGGTCCGGGGTTCAATCCTCGGTCCCGGCACAGATTTATCTGAATGTCAAACCCTTCCTTCACCTCTGACAAGACGTGTATTAATCACAACTTGTGAATGTGAGGAATGCCAGGCCTCCACCGTGGTTCGGATTCCACGTTAAACTGTAGGTCCTTCATTTCATCGCACAGTCACCCAACAATTACACATTAGCGTAAGTGCGTATAACCCGAACGGGTAGTAAGACGCGGTGCTAATAATAATAATAGTAATGGCTTGATATGCCAAAAACTAATATATATGAGTAATATTCAATTTTTATACTCGTTTACACACCACCATGAAGTAGAGTATATGGCGCGTTTTTTTTAGCGTCGTATCCCCTGTAGGCTTATCCATTACTGATAGTGTTCTGAGAAAATGGAAGAATATTTGGCTTAGTTTTCATCTCAACATCCCTTTCCAGTTTGACACAATGTAACGCCCTTAAGTATCGGAGTACAAGAAGATGAAAATATTGATTGCTACAAACGGCAACAACATAGATAGTGTAAAGTTACAACACAAAAAGAGAGTGATACCAACGTGATACCCCCTCCGAAGAGTCGCCTCAAAAACAAAATACATAGTGAGAACATTCCATTCGACCCTTTAATACTTTTTCAACTGAATATCCTTGGCCATGAAATTTGTTAAAGTGTTGCAGCAGTATTTTCGGTTTGAATTGCCTCCCTGTCCACTTTTATACTATAGAAATGCGAAGAACAAGAAAATATGTTTCATATGAATTGTTTTCTCTTTTGTCTGATGAAGTAAATTTTGGAAATGGAATTCACGCTGTAGACAGCGGATTTATTCTTCACGGTACAGTTTGGCCTAAAAAAGACCCTAATAAAGTACCTGAAGTATGTAAAAAAATACTATAAAGGAAAGAGTATCATCGTTTTCGATGGATATGAAGAATAAACCAAAAGCACAAAATTAGCCGAGCATTTTCGACGATTGAAGGGACATACGATGGTTAATGTATTGTTCGACGAGTCGATGACAGCAACTATCTCAAGAGAAATCCCAATTAAATGCTAAGAAAAAACCCCCTTCATCTCCATGTAAAGTAAGAAGCTTGAAAATGAGGGTTTTATTGTTAAACGAGCTGATTAGGATATTGCTTCTCTCATAAATACCGCAATTGATATATAATGTGATTACGATTGTGTTATGATGGTTGGTGAAGATATGGTGCTACTTACAATATCTTCACCATCTCACTCCAACATTTACTTCATGAAACAAAGCAAAGGAAAAACTGACAAAAGAGTGTTTTCATCCAGTATCTTCAACTTTTCCAAAGAATTGAAGGACTATATTTTGTTTCAACATGCATTTAGTGGCTGCTACAAAGCTTCATAATTTTCTAGGCAGGGTAAATTAAATTAAAATGTTTTAAACTATTGAAGAAAGACAGGAACCTGTAGAATATCGTGCAAATTTTCAAAGGCCCAGATGCACATCCGGATGTGATAGACACGGCATGATAACAATCTATTGCAGCCATTTACGGATACCTGGGCAGTAAACACTCGTTGACGATCTAAGATTCAAATTATTCTCGAAATCTTTATCAAAAAGTACATTCAATCTCGCACATTTGCCTCCTACTTTGGAAGCTGCACGTCAGCATTCGTTCCGAACTTATCACCAAGTTCAGCAATGGAATGGAAATCCCAAGAGCCCACAAGATTGGGGTTGGAGGAACAAGAAGTTCGGCCTGCTTCCCATTACCACTACTAAAGATCCAGCTCCACAAAGGCTCCTAAAGACCTTATCCTGCAAATACTAAAGGCTTTAAAGGAGCTTGCAGCTGTAGAAAAGTTGGACTTGATGTTCCATCATTTATCAATTGTCGGGGACAATCGTGCACAAACATTGAAAACGTAGAGAAGAGTTTGGATTATGACCAAGAAATCGATGTACATCATGTCCGAAGAGAAGAGCGAGCTTTTTGAGTCAGAAAATGAGACACATTCACACGGGAGTGGGCAATGAAATGAAAGGGTTGATAAAGAGAAGGAAATTTGTCAACCCATAACTTCCAAACGAATAGAGATGAAATAAAAAATTGTAGTGGATTAAACCTACAGGTGATACGACTCTAAAAAACCCGCCCCATATACTCCACCTTATGTTGGTGTGTAAACGGGTATAAAAACTAGGTTTTACTCATAAATATTAGTTTTTTTGGATACCGAGCCATGAATATCTAGTGATAAATGCATTCGCTATTTTCCAAACATTACAATAAAATATCATGTAATGTAGGAACTAAGAAGCGAGATATGAGAAGGTAAAATAATAAATCGGTGCGGTTTTGTTTATTCAGTTTCATAGTTTTTACAGTCGCTACTTGTGCAAACTATTTAAATACATGGTATAAGAAGGTCAGAATTAAAATAAGTGCACCACAATTTGTTTGTAAAGAAGACAGAAAAACCAAAGCGGAAACCACACTTTGTTATATATTATAGGATGTTAAAAAATTCGTAAATATCTTTAAAAAATTAATGAGTCAGAAAAAAATGGCTAAAATTGGTGAAAAATTCATTTTTTAAATGATATTTCAATTAAATAGAATGTACACACTGTACGCCTACTTCACTTTACAAATAGGCCCTATTGTAAACTTTTTCTGAACACCGTGATAACAAGCACATTGTATTCTAGGATCTAAAAAAAAATCACGCTTCCATTTAATATCATTAATTTATTATTATAATATGGTTATAAACCATCTAGAACCAAGTTCTTCTTTTTTATTGTTTCATTAAGCACACAACATCTTAATCTGATTGGGTAGAGATGAGGAAGTTAGCTAAGAGGAAGTGAACCCGCATTTGCATGGAGTGAAGATGGGAAAACATTTAACGGTTTTCCACCGAATATATTTTTCCCGTTAAATGTATATATATCCATCTTAAGTTCACGCAGACGAGATTAGAACCTCGACCTCCCCATTAAAGCCCAACGGCAAGATCACTACTGTGGGTAGCTAAGCTTTGTAAACAAATATTTACTTTCTTTCGACAGCTCGGAGCGAGAGGATTGTGATCGTCAAGAATTCGAAATCGAGATTTTGATAAATGTCCATGTTTCATGACTCGCTGAAACAAAAAAGGTGGTTCTCGCAGTGCCGTCTGTCTGTCTGACTGTTTTATTTGTATCTTGGCTTGGGCTGGAGCCGAAACCATTTTACCGATTGGGCTAAAACTTTGTATCTGGGGTTTACATAAGTTTCCCCGAGGTGTTTTTGGAATTAGATATCCAACCCTAAATTTAAGGATAGTTTATTGAAAGACATAAAGAGAATAAATCTATTTTATCGAAATTTGCTCTAACGATTTTGATTAAATTTTATATCCAAACAGTGTATTAATCACAACTTGTGAATGTGAGGAATGCCAGGCCTCCACCGTGGTTCGGATCCCACGTTAAACTGTAGGTCC
>CABFWB010008043.1:0-20423 GCA_902151455.1 Timema bartmani
GTGTAGTTTATAAGATAGGGCCATAGTGTAATCAGTCAAGGTAAGACTGCTACCTTGCTTGGTTCCACTATGGTGTAGGTCATAAGATAGGGTCATAGTGTAATCAGTCAAGGTAAGACTGCTACCTTGCTTGGTAGATGAAGTGTTCAAACGGCCAGCCCCTAATCACTAGGTGGCTATGTTTCTGACAGTTGCTCGACAGTCTAACACGTCCATCACAGACAATGCCTTGAACCATGAGGGTATGGAAACCCTCATCTCGAGATTAATGTGGGTAGCTCAGTGGTAGAGGATAGGCAAGCTAAGACAAGAGACCCGGGTTTTATTCCCGTCTCCGAATGTCATATTTCAACTAGATTTATTTGATCTAAAGATGTGAGTCTACCATTCGTATAAAAGAGGACATTAATTATTTACAGCCCGCAATACATATCTGTATGACATATAATATTATATTTATCTCACGGCGTTAGAAGTTTAGAAACGTCACCCTTGTGAATCACGGTTATAGAGCCCACAATACACATCTGTATGACATATAGTATTGTATTTGTCTCACGGCGTCGGAAGTTTAGAAACGTCACCTTTGTGAATGACGGGTATAGAGCCCGCAATACATATCTGTATGATATGTAGTATTGTATATGTCTCACGACGTCAGAAGTTTAGAAATATCACTCTTGTGAATGACGGGTATAGATCCCGCATTACATATCTGTATGACATATAGTATTATATTTATCTCACGGCGTCGGAAGTTTAGAAATGTCACTCTTGTGAATGACGGGTATAGAGCCAGCAATACATATCTGTATGACATATAGTATTATATTTATCTCACGGCGTCAAAAGTCTAGAAATATCACCCTTGTGAATGACGGTTATAGAGCCCGCAATACACATCTGTATGACATATAGTATTATATTTATCTCGCGGCGTCGGAAGTTTAGAAATGTCACCCTTGTGAATGACGGGTATAGAGCCAGCAATACACATCTGTATGACATATAGTATTATATTTATCTCACGGCATCAGAAGTTTAGAAATGTCACCCTTGTGAATGACGGTTATAGAGCCCGCAATACAAATCTGTATGACATATAGTATTGTATTTATATCACGGGGTCAAAAGTTTAGAAATATCACCCTTGTGAATGACGGTTATAGAGCCCGCAATAGACATCTTTATGACATATAGTATTTTATTTATCTCACGGCGTCGGAAGTTTAGAAATATCACCCTTGTGAATGACGGTTATAGAGCCCGCAATACACATCTATATGATATGTAGTATTGTATTTATCTCACGGCGTCAAAAGTTTAGAAATATCACCTTTGTGAATGACGGTTATAGAGCCCGCAATACACATCTGTATGACATATAGTATTATATTTATCTCACGGCGTCGGAAGTTTAGAAATATCACCCTTGTGAATGACGGTTATAGAGCCCGCAATACACATCTGTATGATATGTAGTATTGTATTTGTCTCACGGCGTCAGAAGTTTAGAAATATCACCCTTGTGAATGTTGTTTATAGAGCCTGCAATACATATCTGTATGACATATAGTATTGTATATATCTCACGGCGTCAGTAATTTAGAAATATCACCCTTGTGAATGAAGGTTATAGAGCCCGCAATACACATCTGGATGATATGTAGTATTGTATTTGTCTCACGACGTCAAAAGTTTAGAAATATCACCCTTGTGAATGACGGTTATAGAGCCCGCAATACATATCTGTATAACATATAGTATTGTATTTGTCTCACGGCGTCAGAAATTTAGAAATATCACCCTTGTAAATGTGTTTATAGAGCCCGCAATACATATTTGTATGACATATAGTATTGTATATATCTCACGGCGTCAGTAATTTAGAAATATCACCCTTGTGAATGACGGTTATAGAGCCCGCAATACACATCTGTATGACATATAGTATTGTATTTATCTCACGGTGTCAAAAGTTTAGAAATATCACCCTTGTTAATGACGGTTATAGAGCCCGCAATACACATCTGTATGACATATAGTATAGTATCCAGCCCACGGTATCAAAAGTGAAAGCGAATAAATACTGTGGTAAATTGTATTTACAATTATTTATATATATTCCCTAAACATTTAAGATTAATAACTTTTTATAAATCTAAACATTTCATTCTTTAAATTGATACGTGCTTTGTCTTGGTTCACATTACATTTTTATTTTAGAATAAGCAGACTTGTGTTATCCTGTGCTCAATAATAGCCACACAGACTTGTGTTATCCTGTTCTTGAACAACGTATCGCCGATGAATCTCCAATGATAGATTGAGCAATCTTCCCACCTTTTCCACCGAGAACATTAATCTGTTCTGTATCCCACACCAGGTTAATTACCTCAACATTAATTAATTATTAAAAGTTGTCGGGTTACTTATCTCGAAGGGAGTTGTATCCTATTTAAATATCAATCAACTGACGTTAATATCAAACTGCTCTGATGAACTCACTAAATAATATGTGAGATTAAAAAGGGTTTTAAAGCTATTAATCACCGAGTCTTATGGCTACAGTCATAATTTATAATTCCGGCTGAGAAATGTTACTGGGAAATGTTGTGTATCAGTAGATACCAGGTGCAAGTGACCCAAAGTTGTAAGACTCATTCTATCAATAAAACATGTCCTACAAATAGATAATGAAATAGAGATTTAACATTTGAATTACCTTCTACTTTCTCGTGATTCCTAGGATAGATCGTGATCGTCAAAAAAATCAAATTAGAGATTTTGATGGATGTCGACTTTTATGACAACTTGAACCCGAAAAAGTGATTTTCGTAACCGTCTGTTATCCAGCCTAAACCCGAGATAATTGTACAAATTGGGCTCAAACTTTGTATGTATGGTTTTTATAATATTCCCCAAAGTTATGTTAGAAATTACTGATATAATATTAAAATTGAGGGTAGTTTACTTTAGGCTGAAAAAATAAATATATTTTCTCGACATTAGTTCCAACTATTTTGATTAAAGTATGTGCCTAGGCTCTTTTTAACATTACAAACAGAATCCCCCATCTTACTTTCTCGGAAAAATGTTTTTTAAGATACCTAACATAAGCGGATATCTCCAAATTTGATATATATCTTCTCAACCCTTTGAGATATGAAAAAAACTTATCCTTACAAAGTTTTTGAACAAAAAAATTGTTATATAACAAATGTAATAGTTTTTTTATAATCATTTCATTCTGTTCTGAGGTTTTTTTACCTCGTACCCACCGATATAATTAGTATATCTTTAATTTGATCAGTTATTACATCACTCACTTCGATGGTCACAGGGTCTAAGGCATCAGTCTCAGAACATACTAGGCCGCTGATAACGGAAATTCGAATCTTGCTCAGGTGTGATTAGAATGTTTTTCCTAAATGGTTTTCCACTCTCCCTCCAAACAAATGTGTGTACATTTTCTCTAAATTCAACCTGATTCATCCTTAACACATTAGCGTAATTATTACAAATATAACACGAACGGGTGGTAAGATGCAATGCTAAAAAAAATGAAGTTTTTCGTTCTTTTTTCTTTTACTGACTTGAAATGTTTTCAATGAAAGTTGTTGATAAAATCTTTATATTTATTTTACTAATGCATTTAATAAACATCAACTATATTAACAATGCTCGGCGCGGTGTTTAATTTATAACTTTATCACTTAGAGAGCGAGAGTATTGTACTCGTGAACATGTTTTACCTCTAGATATTGACGTGCTATGTGATCCAGAATTTAAAAAAAAAGGTGAGGCTTATAATTCTGTCTGTCTGTCTGTCTGTTTGTCCTTGGGAATACAGCCGAAAAGTTTTTATGGAATTCATTCAAACTTCATATTTATATATTATGCTCATACCTCTAGGATAAATTAATATTTTAATTATATCTCCAAAATTAAGGGTAGTTATAACATATTTTTTAAATGTTTGTTCCGAACTACAAAGAGTATATTATAAGAAAGTATGTAAGGCAGTGCTGTGACATTTATTTTGAAACCCTCAGCACATTCTCTGTGAGTCCCGGCTCTTAGTAGCCTGTCCCCCCCCCTCCCCCCGAGAGATGCGGCCCGTATCACGCCACTGAATGTCAACTCGTCACTAGCGCTCCATTGGAGATGGTGTGAAACCAAGTGGTAAACTCTATCTGGCACTTGTGGAAATAGCGCAGTAGAAGTGTTGGTTCGTTCATAGGACGGGGGGGGGAGGAACCTGCAGCCCACGCTAGTCAAGAGTGGAAACAACACGGAACTATAAAACAGGGTTGCATTCTATTGGTTTCAGAACAACGTATGATCAAAACTACTTCACAATACTGTATGTTATATCGTTCCAAGTTAATGTACACTGAGCTCTCTCTGAAAGGTAACAAGTCACCTTGAGCGTTTCCACTATGGAGTAGCTTATAATATAGGGTCATAGTGTAATCAGTCAAGGTAAGGCTGCTACCTTGCTTGGTTCCACTATGGTGTAGCTTATAAGATAGGGCCATAGTGTAATCAGTCAAGGTAAGACTGCTACCTTGCTTGGTTCCACTATGGTGTAGTTTATAAGATAGGGCCATAGTGTAATCAGTCAAGGTAAGACTGTTACCTTTCAGGGTGAACGAAGTGTGTGGATGTAAATAGTTATACGTTTTTACAAGGTTTGGTTAAGATTAATTAAAACAAACAATCGTCACCACGTCTTACTACCCATTCGGGCTATCTATTTATAAACTGATTAAGCTAATGTGTCAGGTATGCTGAAAGCTGAATTTATAGGCAGTGGAATACAATTTTTTTTTAAGAAACCTTATTACACCCCAATGGAATTTGAAACTTGATCTCCCAGCCATTGGCAGCTCATTATATTGCGAGACCAGGTGTAGCAATGCATAGGATCAGATCCTTGTAAAGGACACTGTGTGTTCCAGACAAAGGATCAGTTCAGAGGAGAGCACCATGTCTGAGGTCCTGGCGTGGTACACCTCAGTTAACGCCGCCATGTTGGACCATCTCACCAATCAGATCAAGGAGACGGACAACAGTGGCGTGTGGAGGTGGGAAGAATTAAACTGCAGTTATATTTGATATAGGATCAAAGGTTTAACCAAATGTCCTGCCGATAGCTTGTTAGAGAGTGACTGTAGCATTGCAGCCAGTGCTATCTCCCAGATACAGAAGATAGCTTGTTAGAGAGTGACTGTAGCATTGCAGCCAGTGCTATCTCCCAGATACAGAAGATAACTTGTTAGAGAGTGACTGTAGCATTTCAGCCAGTGCTATCTCCCAGATACAGAAGATAGCTTGTTATAGAGTGACTGTAGCATTGAAGCCAGTGCTATCTCCCAGATACAGAAGATAGCTTGTTATAGAGTGACTGTAGCATTGAAGCCAGTGCTATCTCCCAGATACAGAAGATAGCTTGTTAGAGAGTGACTGTAGCATTGTAGCCAGTGCTATCTCCCAGATACAGAAGATAGCTTGTTATAGAGTGACTGTAACATTGTAGCCAGTGCTATCTCCCAGATACAGAAGATAGCTTGTTAGAGAGTGACTGTAGCATTGCATCCAGTGCTATCTCCCAGATACAGAAGATAGCTTGTTATAGAGTGACTGTAGCATTGCAGCCAGTGCTATCTCCCAGATACAGAAGATAGCTTGTTAGAGAGTGACTGTAGAATTGCAGCCAGTGCTATCTCCCAGATACAGACGATAGCTTGTTATAGAGTGACTGTAGCATTGTAGCCAGTGCTATCTCCCAGATACAGAAGATAACTTGTTAGAGAGTGACTGTAGCATTGTAGCCAGTGCTATCTCCCAGATACAGAAGATAGCTTGTTAGAGAGTGACTGTAGCATTGTAGCCAGTGCTATCTCCCAGATACAGAAAGGACCTGTTATGTCCTCAGGTACCTCGTTTCCTTCAAGAACATCCTCCGCAGTATAGAGAACATGGGGATAGCGATGGTGTATGGTATCAACTACTTCGGCCGCGGGGTGCTGCTGGGTAACAACTTCGTGAGCTATGTCCGACACGAGGCGATGGGTAACGACCTCCTCAACAGTTCACTCAACTTCGTGCCCTCCATGAAGGTGATCTATCGTAACCTGACTCACCACATGCAGGACTACGGCAACATCAACAGGAGGTCAGAGCTGCTCACCTTGGTCATTGGTCATATACCAGGCTAGGCTGGGTTCAATGGTCATATACCAGGCTTGGCTGGGTTCAATGGTCATATACCAGGGTAGGCTGGGTTCAATGGTCATATACCAGGCTAGGCTGGGTTCATTGGTCATATACCAGGCTAGGCTGGGTTCAATGGTCATATACCAGGCTAGGCTGGGTTCATTGGTCATATACCAGGCTAGGCTGGGTTCATTGGTCATATACCAGGCTAGGCTGGGTTCATTGGCCATATACCAGGCTAGGCTGGGTTCATTGGTCATATACCAGGCTAAGCTGGGTTCATTGGTCATATACCAGGCTAGGCTGGGTTCAATGGTCATATACCAGGCTAGGCTGGGTTCAATGGTCATATACCAGGCTAAGCTGGGTTCATTGGTCATATACCAGGCTAGGCTGGGTTCATTGGTCATATACCAGGCTAGGCTGGGTTCATTGGTCATATACCAGGCTATGCTGCGTTCATTGGTCATATACCAGGCTATGCTGCGTTCATTGGTCATATACCAGGCTATGCTGCGTTCATTGGTCATATACCAGGCTATGCTGCGTTCATTGGTCATATACCAGGCTAAGCTGGGTTCATTGGTCATATACCAGGCTAGGCTGGGTTCATTAGTATACATCAGTCTTAGATGGGTTCATTAGTATACATCAGTATTAGATGGGTTCATTGGTCCTAACATCAGTCCTAGATGTGTTCATTGGTCCTAACATCAGTCTTAGATGTGTTCATTGGTCCTAACATCAGTCTTAGATGTGTTCATTGGTCACTAACATCAGTCTTAGATGTGTTCATTGGCCCTAACATCAATCTTAGATGTGTTCATTGGCCCTAACATCAGTCTTAGATGTGTTCATTGGTCCTAACACCAGTCTTAGATGTGTTCACTGGTCCTAACATCAGTCTTAGATGTGTTCACTGGTCCTAACATCAGTCTTAGATGTGTTCATTGGTCCTAACGTAAGTCTTAGATGTGTTCATTGGTCCTAACATAAGTCTTAGATGTGTTCATTGGTCCTAACATAAGTCTTAGATGTGTTCATTGGTCCTAACATCTGTCTTAGATGTGTTCATTGGTCCTAACATCAGTCTTAGATGTGTTCATTGGTCCTAACATCAGTCTTAGATGTGTTCATTGGTCCTAACACCAGTCTTAGATGTGTTCATTGGCCCTAACATCAGTCTTAGATGTGTTCATTGGTCCTAACATCAATGTCGTACGAGGGCACGCGAACTGGAAGTCAGGCTCATCTAGTTTGGTTCGCCAATTATGTGGAGGTCGGGGTTAGAATCCTGGTTGGGTGTTTTGAGGCTGGTTTTCCCTCCACGCAAATTTGGGTCATCCCTTCCTCATTTGTGTATTTAAATGTAAATATAGTCTGGGCAGGTGGCAAGAATGAGGAGGGTAGAGTAAATGCACCCACATTCATGTGGAGAGGGGATAGAATAGTCACGTCTGGAATCACAAGTACATTCAGAGGATATTCAAACCTCAAAGTCTTAGTCACCATCAATCAAGTCTATTTCAAGCCGGACGCCTTAAACCTCGTGGCCGCAAGTGCGAGTACTTCCTCTAGTGGGGCAAGGACAAGAAGGTTAGATGAACAAAAACTCTGCCTGGAGAGAGGATGTGAGACCACAGGGGTCAGTGAATCTAAGAGCCACTGAACGACTAGTGATTGTCTGTGATTATCTATGATTCTGTCTTAGGAAGGACCAGATTCTGGCGAACAAACGAAGGGAGGCAAGCGTTCAGGACGCCATTGAGTATTTCGACAACATGGCGTCCTACGTGGACGAGCTGAGGACCCTTCAGAACGAACTTCGGGAGCGTATCAGGTGAGGGGCAAAGGGGGAGCTTTGCAGAGCTTCCTGCTGGTACAACGTCTCTGTTGACTCCTCAAGAGGAACATCCTCTCCAACTGGTACAATGTCTCTGTTGACTCCTCAGGAGGAACATCCTCTTCAACTGGTACAATGTCTCTGTTGACTCCTCAGGAGGAACATCCTCTCCAACTGGTACAATGTCTCTGTTGACTCCTCAGGAGAAACATCCCCTCCTGATGCCATGCTATATTTCAGGAGGCACGTGAACCTGAGTCTGTCTGACGCCAGTCACAAGGAGGCCTATGGTGTCATTATCCTGGTTCTGGTTCTGGCGGTGTCACCAATAATCATCATCCTCGTCAGAAACGCTGTGGCGACCATCCAGGTACCAGGGGACTAGGGCTATAAAGAGGTGTTGAGTGTAGAGAATATTTTCAGGTACGAGAGACTGGGACCTTAAGGAGGTGTTGAGGGACGAGACCATTCGGGTACCAGAGGACCAGAGGAGGAGGTGTTGGTGGACTAGACTACTCAGGCACCAGGGAACTAGGACCATAAGGAGGTGCTGAGGGATTAGACTATTCAGGTACCAGGGGACTAGGGTGATAAGGAGGTAGATGTTGATGGATTATACAATTTAGGTAGCAGGGGACTAGGAATTAAAGGAGGTGCTGAGGGATTAGACTATTCGGGTACCAGGGGACTAGGACCATAAGGAGGTGTTGAGGCTCGAGGAACAAAAGGATTCTGAGGTGGTAACCCCCGACACTTTGGAACATGGTGCTAAAATAATCTTATAGAAACTCATAACCACCAGTAAGCAAGAGGTTTATATTATTTCTGGGTGAAGGTATCCAACAGTAGAACAAATAGGGGAAGAGCAAGATACAAATGACAACATAATTTGTGTTGGGCACTCCATTCTCCATGCCCCTTCTATTAAATAACATAATTAGATTCACAAAGATCCATTCTACACTCCTATACCAGTTAACTTTCGTTTAGCGGGCATTTACCTCTTAATTAATTATCAACAAAAATTTTTGATTTTTTGACTTATAAAAATGGAAAATGTTAACTTTTAGACGACGTTTACAATTTTATAAAAGAATAGATATGTATAGAAAATTGTTTTATGTTCATTCCAACAAAATGATATACTGTTAAAGTTTGTTTTTTTGGCAATATCTTGGTTACCTAGGCAGCCCTTTAAAAGTAGTTCTGATGGTAAAATAGGGAAACCAGATTCAAATTTGTGCGAACCATTTAATAGCTCACTTTTAAATTCCCAACAACTGACGTCAGAGAATAGGAAAGGTAAACAATGGTCGAAGAAAAGCTAACTGTTGCTACATAATTATACTAGGCTTACAATCATGCATAAAGCATAGCTAGTAGTGAATAGCGCATAGCAAATAGTGCGCTTTAAGTTGAAACTCATTTTTTTCAATGATGGCGTTCATAATCGATACATACCTAATAGTGCACAACGCATCAGTTGATTTAACTTTAATCTCCTACACATTATCCATGGAGTTGATCATAGACGACCCTTGGATTAGAAGAATTATCAGCCAACGAGAATGCTAGAAGAGGTTTGAGCCAATCAAACGCCAGTACCCCCACACAGAGAACGGAAATTAGCACGTGTTAATGTTTGAAATTGCCTTGTGGTAGCCATACTTGTTTGTAAGTAACTAATTACCTTTGTTTTAGTGTCAATGACTACGGTTGTAATTGTGGTTGGGGAACTATCACATATTTGTATTCTGTTACTGAGAAGTAGGTCCACCATAATATTCAAGGAAATAATAAAATCAGAACCAAATACAAATCAAATATGATTCAATAGTACAGGCATCTCTTAAATTAGGTTGATTTAATGTTTCAAAGGATACAATTTGGATAACGTATTTTTAGTGAATCCTTAGGTGAAATATTTTTATAAATACCTTAGCTAATAGAAAAAATGTCAAATTTCTATGAATTAAATAAAACCGATTTATGTGAGACTTTAAAAAAGTATGTTTCATTATAAACCGTAGTATTTGTAATATGAATTGTGCACTGTTCGCCATTAGTTATACACGAACATAAACCTAGCCTAAGCTATCATTTGTACGGAACCAACAAGAGTACGACTGTTCTTTCTTCTCGATTAGTACTAAGACTCTTCTCACGGAAATACCTGGTTTCTTGGCTAGTCCTAAGACTATTCTCACTGAAAGACCTGGTTCCTTGGCTAGTCCTAAGACTCTTCTCACGGAAATACCTGGTTTCTTGGCTAGTCCTAAGACTCTTCTCACTGAAATACCTGGTTTCTTGGCTAGTCCTAAGACTATTCTCACTGAAAGACCTGGTTCCTTGGCTAGTCGTAAGAGACTTCTCACGGAAAGACCTGGTCCCTTGGCTAGTCGTAAGAGACTTCTCACTGAAAGACCTGGTTCCTTGGCTGGTCCTAAGACTATTCTCACGGAAAGACCTGGTTCCTTGGCTAGTCCTAAGACTATTCTCACGGAAAGACCTGGTTCCTTGGCTAGTCGTAAGAGACTTCTCACTGAAAGACCTGGTTTCTTGGCTAGTCCTAAGACTATTCTCACGGAAAGACCTGGTTCCTTGGCTAGTCCTAAGACTATTCTCACGGAAAGACCTGGTTCTAGGGACACGTTGCTCTAGTCCCGCCATTTGCAGGAGGAGATTCCATGTAGAAATGTTTCCTGTTCTCTCCGCCAGGTGTACTCGTCCAACCTGGCACAGAAAGCCAAGGAGCTGAAGAAAGAGAAGAGGAAGAGTGATATGTTGCTGTTCCAGATGTTGCCTCCCAGCGTGGCACAGCAACTCAAACAGACGCAACAGGTACACCCCGTTAAGGTGGGGTCACGTGTTGGCCGTTTGTTAGAATAGCTTGCTTCTGTCCACAGGCCAAGTGATGGTGCTGTTCTGTTATTGTGTGAGGTGAGGTGTGTTATTGTGTGAGGAATGTTATTGTGTGAGGGGTGTGTTATTGTATGAGGGGAGTTATTGTGTGAGGGGTGTGTTATTGTATGAGGGGAATTATTGAGTGAAGGGGTGTTATTGTGTGAGGTGAGATGTGTTATTGTGTGAGGTGAAATGTGTTATTGTGTGAGGAGTGTTATTGTTTGAGGAATGTTATTGTGTGAGGGGTGTTGTTGTATACGGTACAGGGTGTTATTGAGTGATGTATTGTTCATTTGACTGGCAGGTCCCCGCAGAGTTTTATGAAGATGTTACCGTGTACTTCAGCGACATCGTAGGATTCACGGAGATAGCGGCCATCAGCACGCCCCTGGAGGTAGGTAAGAGAACTACAATTCAATGTAGCAAAATGTCGGACTAGTCTAGTTTCAGACAAGCTAAAGGATCAGAAGCGGATTTACACAATAGGCCCACTAGGCACAGACCTAGGGGCGGCGGCTTTTTGGATAGCATTAATTTTATTATAATATTTTGTTTATAATAATAAATTATTGACTAACATCATCGAAATAGTTCGAGTTAAATTCAGAATGACAATCTTTCTGGTTAAATAACTGTACCTTGCAATCGCTTTGTAGCTGACGTCACTCTGTCCTTCTTCAGAATGTTAGCTCAAGCTACTGTAGGGCATGTACTGTACATGCCTGATTATCTTTCGTTGAAATCTTTTCTGGAATACTAACTTTCACCCCTTCCCCCAACACCTCTTTCCTCCAAAATATCCTAAAGTTAACTGTTCTGTTAGACTTAAAAAAGTAGACAAACCCGTACAGAGGATTATTTACACTCGGATACCGTATTATCCATTATCCGGGTCTGAATGCCGCCTCTTTGGGCCGGATAGTATTGACTCTAGTTGTATTTGAATATGAACATATCCATTATATTTACTTTAGAGGTGGGCGTCACAAACATTAAGGATGAGATGATTGAACAAATATATAATAAAGATAATACGGGTGATCGCGGTACTGTGACGTTGTCACAGACATGAATCTAAAGAAGACGGTATGGACTCACCTAGCCTGGTCCATTTTGACTGGCCCACTTCACGGCTCCGAAAACACGTGCACTCAGCTAATCATCAAGTATCCAACTAACCGTCCGTGGCTCGAGATACAACTCCGAGCTAGACTCGAACATGTGAACATCGAGATGCGCAGACCCATATGCGCCAACGATTGTGTTCTGGTGAAATAAGACCTATCCGCCGGCGCGTGAATTTGAATAATTACGAGGCTAAGCGAGACTGTTCTCGAAACATGTGCACGCCCCTTCCCCCTGTCCCAACTGTGTTTCCCGCCGTATGTGAACACGTGACAGACTTTGTGTTGTATATAACGGCTGGACTGTGTAGTGATGTCACTCATTTCTCTGCGCTCAATTAGGTGAGGCACTTTGTCTTAGCTTTAGACTTAGTCTATTTTTCGTCGTATCTAAATTATGTTTGGCTCTTCATGTTCTAAATTTATATGTTTCAGCTTTATTTATTTAAACGTGACTGAGAATTAAATTCACTAGAGACTGCAGGATTTGCCTGTCAGCCATTATGGATTGTTTGATATTTAAACTCTGTTTCTTTTTGCAGACCCGCCTTGTCCGCCTCACGGACGGGTTTGGGATTTATTACGCCGCCATCTTGGGGCGCTAGTTATCTTTCTTAAAGTTAAACTTATTGAAATGTTTGGTTTGCTTGTCAAAGTTTTAAGGGTTTAGTCTTTTGTAATAAATGAACTTGTTGTTCAACTCTGGGGCCGCGAGCCCGCACACTTAGCGCTTCGGCCAAGTTAATAGTTAGATTGATCTAATTTAAATGGTGTCTGTTAAAACTGATTAGGTTGATCTAAGTCATTGGTTTTTTATTAAAATTTCTCTTTTGCGCCTTGTAAAGGCAGTTAATAATTATTTAGCATACTCATGTCGAATTTGTACCGGCATCGATGAGTTGTGTATACCAATACTTTTTGTCTTTATTTAACCTTTTCTAGTTAGGTTAGTCGCCTTCTGCGCTGGGTCAATTTTATATGTATTCTTTTATTATTGTCTTACTGTCTTCTCTCAAAGACTTGGGGCCTTGCCCCATTATTTATTATTTCAATCAGTCCTTGTTGACTTTTTCACTCGACTACTCTTTGTATGTCTCACTCTCATTTTTCTACGAGTTGTATGTCATGAATAAAAAAATAAACTCTCTTGTAATCAACCTACCTTTTATTTATAGTGTTATGAACCTATCAAATCAAAGGGGAGGTTACAGTACCTTTGATAAGTATCTAAGGGTCTCAAAAAGATGCCGACCTCTGCTTGAGTAGATGTTCACCCCTCCCAGTGGCCTGCGCCGGATAGTGGGGGGGGGGTAGTATGCTTTTAGAAGGTTCCATGGTGTGTCCATTTTAAGGTGGGGACGTAGGGGACGCGAGAAAAGGGTAAGTTTTTTTTTACAGTTTTTATGGCAAAACATTTTTGTTGACCAAAATCAATAAACTATCGCTCAGTAGACGATAGTTTATTGATTTTGGAATTTAATGACCACTTTTTCTCTTCATTTAAAAAGTTTGTCATCTAACGCCGCTATACTCATGACAGATATTCAACAACTGTTGATATCAACATGTGAAGAGAATTAAGCTCTTATATTTATACTGTAAAAATATTTTATTTAATCTGAAAAAAACATTTTTTAATATTAAAACTGGTAAAAACAAAGCCCTTTTCTTGCCCGGAACGAGGAGTCGTCCTTGTCAACCGTTTGACTCAGGTTGACAGTTTTTGTGACGTAACACAAAATGAAGTGTATATTACAAGGATCTGTAATTAGAAGCAGTAATTAACACTTGCGGCCACTGGTGTCTTTCCGCCATGTTCCTCCTTGAGCGGGTCCCCGGGGACGGAGAGGTGATTGACCTCACCGTATGTGGCTTGGGTCCAAGTCCAGGCCCTTGCGTCACGTATTTTACATGGGTGAAGAACCTATAGGAGCTTTATATATATATTGGAAATCTAGTGCAAATTCTGAAAATTGAAAAATGACACCTGGACACGGGAATAGAACCCGGGACCTTTGGCTTAGCTCGCCAATGCTCTAACCACTGAGCTATCCAGGATTCGTCTCGTACCCTGGGTCATTCTTCACTCATAATTTTAAGGCAGAGTCTATGATGGACTGGCGTAAATCGTCGGCTACAAGTATGTGATTATATTAATATCACGAGCTATCAGAGTGAAGAATGGCCCTGGGCACGGGACGAATCCTGGATAGCTCAGTGGTTAGAGCATTGGCGAGCTAAGCCAAAGGTCCCGGGTTCGATTCCCGTGTCCAGGTGTCATTTTTCAATTTCCAGAATATGATATCTAGATGGAGTAAATTCCCACTAATAAGCATAAATCATAGCTTTGGCTATTTAAATCTAGTGCAAGCTAGAAGAAAAACTTTTATTTGATCAGGTCCCTATGCTTGAGATGTTAAAATGAACCATTTCCCAGCTTCCTACCATATTTGCTTGAGTCACACAATTTACAACTGAATATTAACATCCTTACGGAATTATAAATATATACTAAACGTAATTAAACCAGTGTACAGTGATGATCAAAACAACATTTACTAATGTATTGCCTCTAACTATCTCCTGAATTGATCGTGTGATGTGCTTGTGTGGCGCAGGTCGTAACCTTCCTCAACTCCATCTACAAACTGTTCGACGCCCGGATAGAGTGCTATGACGTGTACAAGGTGGAGACCATAGGAGACTCGTACATGGTAGCCTCTGGCCTGCCGGTTAAGAACGGTCAGTCCAGTTGAGGGAACTGTTTACTAGCCTTGTACTACTGCCGGTGAGCTGTAAACTACTGGGTACTACTGTACCTGATCAGTCCAGTTGAGGGAACTGTTTACTAGGCTTGTACTACTGCCGGTGAGCTGTAAACTACTGGGTACTATTGTACCTGTCAGTCCAGTTGAGGGAACTGTTTACTAGCCTTGTACTACTGCCGGTGGGCTGTAAACTACTGGGTACTACTGTACCTGTCAGTCCAGTTGAGGGAACTGTTTACTAGCCTTGTACTACTGCCGGTGAGACTGTAAACTACTGGGTACTACTGTACCTAAACAACTCAGGGGGAAGAGGCCAAGTGAAGGAGTTGCATGAACAACAAGATATTTATAAATAAACATTCATAGTGCAGGTCGGGATTGGGGCTATATCAGTCTTCTTGTGACTAGACCTTCCAGTGACCTTGTGTTGTTGTCCAGGTGACCGTCACGTGACGGAGATACAGCCAGTGACCCTGTGTTGTTGTCCAGGTGACCGACACGTGACAGAGATAGCCACCATGGCTCTGGACCTCTTGGCAGGCTCTGTCATTTTCAAGATCCCTCACAGGCCGGACGAGAGACTGCAGATCCGAAGTGGGGTACACACCGGGCCTGTGGTGGCTGGGATAGTCGGCACCAAGATGCCCCGGTACTGCCTCTTCGGGGACACCGTTAACACCGCTTCTAGGATGGAGTCCACCGGGGAAGGTACACATTCACTCCGCTAGGGACGCTCGCAGCAGATTTATTAACTACCCCTAGTGAGGCTTACATTTTAATGGAGGGTAATTAATAAACCCTTTATGACATAAAAATATCATTTTGTGTCTTCCTTGCCTTGAGATGTAGGAATCGCACCTCACTTGATTCCACTACTGTGTAGCTTATAAGATAGGGTCATAGTGTAATCAGTTAAGGTATGAATGATATCTGTTTTCTGTTTGTTCTGTTTACAGCCCTGAGAATACATATAAGCTCCGAGGTGAAACACGCCCTGGACGTGGTCGGAGGTTTCCGGACTGAACACAGAGGACTCGTCGATGTCAAGGTTAGAGTTGAGGTCGTCTCTATAAGGTGCTCCTTTAACCAGTTGACGGAATGTTTGGGGGTCATTTTTATATAGAAATATACATATTATTTGATAGGACCATTTCCGATGGTTGAATTTATTGGAAAATGGCTTCGCCAATTTTGACAAAAGACCACTAATTTTAAAGGTTAGAGATCCAGGATGGCCGAAAAAATATTATCTTCCAAAGAAAACCCGATTTCTTACAGGATTTCTAGTTTCTTTGCTATGTGCAGTGGCTCGTTTGTACAGCCATTCTTTGTTTACATCACTATGAGGGGAAACGTTAGCAAAACTTTAACAAAAACTGCAGCAACCCACCACTACATACAATCTCACAGTTAATAACAACAATATTTGATGTCTTTTCTCCAATCCACCACTACATACAATCTCACAGTTAATAGCAACAATATTTTATGTACCAAAAACAATTGTTATTAGAAATGTTTTCAGAGTTAGCGCAACAAGACGGAAAACATCTTGTAGACGAATATTAAAATAATGGTAATCGACCCGCTTTGGTGGCCACATGGTCTAAGATGTCATTCTCGCAATAGAATAGACTGCCGATGATGGAGAGATCGGTGTTCGAATCTCATTCGGGTGTACTGAGGGTGGTTTGCTAAAATGGTTTTTTTCATTTTCCACCCACGAAAATGCTGGTACACTTTCTCCAAATTCAATATTACTGATCCTTAAACCATTATTGTAATTAGTACAGAGGCATACATCCCGAATAGGCAGTAAGGTGCGGTATTAAAAAATATCCGGGGCTTAAGCCAGCAAGCGAATGACCACCACTGTTAGCGAAGATAATGCCAACATTTGGTAATAGAGGGTGTCATGTTGTCAGCACACTGAACCCTCCAGCCACTAATCTCAGTTTTCTAGACCAAGCAGCTCCTTATTTGTCCTCACGAGGCTGAGTTGACCTCGTTCCTGAACTACTGCTTCACAGAACAATCTGAACCCACCGGGGATCGAACCCGGGACCACATGGTCTGTAGCCAGGAACTCTGACTACCAAACAACAGGTTTATAAAAAGAATAGCACAATTAAAAATACACAATACTTTATTTTATTGTTTGCACGTCTAATTGGACATCACTTATTGGAGGTATCATCAATTCCGTGGAGGGGTGTGTGTAGGGGGCTCTGGGACCCTCTGACCCCCCAAGAAGTCGCACCCCTTTCTTTATCGGGACAAGGGGATGAAATTAAACACAAGACGTGTTTTAAAAAAGATACAAACAACATTGGAACAAGAATATCGTCTCGGGTAATAGAAAACAATGCGAGGCCTTGCGTGGACATGAACTCAGGTCTCTGAATTCTAAGTCCTGGGCTTAGAGAGAAAAAATAAAATACGATCTGGTATAACAAGTTTCAATGTAACTATTTGCTGTCATTCTTATCACTACTCTGTCAACATTTCAGGGAAAGGGTCTAATGGAGACCTACTGGCTCACCTGCAAGGATGGCGTCATCCCAAGGGTCCCTGATGACACTCCGGCCTACTTGGACGATGACCAACCCATCTTCATGAGGAGACTTCGCAACGAGTATTACATATGATACGAGCCTTTCACCCGCCGAGATATCATCTTGCCGCACCTCCTGCCTAGGGCGTTCAACAGAACGTCTGTGCTGGTGACGTCGGGGAACTGGGGGAACGGACCACATCCTTCCACTGACAGGATCACACAGGACAGCGATCAGGACACGGCCGAGGACAGTGCAATGTCATCTCGACTCGAGGTCACTTCTGCTCAAGAGACCAACTCGGGTCGTGCAAAGCCCTCCGATGACCTCCGAAGAAGGACCTCAACCACTCCTCGATCAGACACAACTAGACCTCCTATCGGTAAGCTACTCTCGGCGCGGAAGAGTCATCTCGTTGAAAAGCTGAGCGGGGCCTTCTCTAGAAACGAGCCCATGACACCCTCAACGAGATCCCACAACGACTCCTTGTTACCCTCCAAGACGGCCAGGCGTTCAGGGTCCGTTAAAAGGACGGGAAGGAAGGTGCCTCGAGGGGAAGAGGGTACGGAGGTACCTCAGGATGGGTCTAAGAGCCTCACGAGGCTGATTGCCTCAGTCTGCGTCAACCCGACACAGCGCAGCAGGGCTGGGTCCTTGCCTGCCTCGGAACCGAACTCACGATCCCCGTGTAAACGTCACAACTCATTACGGGGGAGGGAGGGAGGTAATACTCACAGGGACCCTGAACAACCCTTGTTCATGCGACTGTTTGAGGGGAACTAGTGATCCCTGAACAACCCTTGTTCATACGACTGTTTGAGGGGAACTAGTGATCCCTGAACAACCCTTGTTCATGCGATTGTTTGAGGGGAACTAGTGATCCCTGAACAACCCTTGTTCATGCGATTGTTTGAGGGGAACTAGTGATCCCTGAACAACCCTTGTTCATGCGATTGTTTGAGGGGAACTAGTGATCCCTGAACAATCCTTGGTTAGTCCATCTTTGTCGCGTCAGCCAATATAAGTGTCTGTAAATGTTTGATATTAGTTGTCTGAGTATAACTTTACCTTGGAACTTATGTTTCACCATGAACTTTGTTCTAAGGAGAACATTATGGTTTTGTCTAGGCCTAATAATAACTGCTGGTCAGTATATTAAATATATTTTACTGTACAGTTATATTATTTATTGTGTATACATCCTATGTGCAACATTCAGAAAGTAAAATAAATTTTACTGAGTTTTCTAGCTGAGGGCTGGTTTTGATTGTTATCTGTATTATTTATACTACTTTTGGAGTTTATTTGACATAGCTATAAATTCATACATGATAAGTTTAAGATTTTATAAACTATTATAAGGGCCTAATATACATTTTATAGAAAGGAATATTGAACAATTATTGATAATATATCTATATTTGATAGTTTTAGGCATCTCTAAGTTACCACAATTGTATATAAGTGGGACAGTATTTTAAGTTCACTTACTGTTGTTTGTCGATTGTAGTTGTTTATAGATTATTTTTATACATGTCCAGAGGAATTTTATCAAGCTAATGACATTGTGAAACATGTGAATTTATTATTAGATGCAGTCGTCATTTTAAAAATCCACTTTGACCAGCTATAAAGAATAAGGTGTGGATATTCTTGAGATTAATTGTACTCTAAGAGTTATTATTATTATTATTATTATTATTATTATTATTATTATTATTATTATTATTATTAAATGACTAATAAAGCTGATCATTATTTGCATATATAACTTTTAGTTATATGAAAAATTCAAAATTAATATATTAGATAAATAATTGACTTCAAATGAACGAACTGAAAATTAAGTAGGTAGTATAGAAGTCCAATCAATGGCTCCCATGATGCAACATAAAATGTTATTATAGTAATTATATCATTAATTGATAGCTATATTATAAGTAGGAGCTAAGATGTGCCTATATTATGATCAATATATGTTTGCTTAATGGAGAAATATGTTTGTTGAAGATGAGTGTATTTTTGTAGATATTTTGTAAATAGATGAATGTTATATGATTATGAGGATTATATAAATATAATTATTATGTAGATGTTAAAAATCATTTTTGACAGTTCATCCAACTATTTTTGTAAATAATATATGTAAATAATGAAAACGTATGTTTTATTTGTAAAAAAAAATTATAATAATATTACTATACAAGTATATGTTTGAAAATAAATGTTTACAATAACAATGATAAATATTATTTTATATTATAATGCCTTATATATTAAATGTAAAATTTTAATAATTTTAATATAAATTGTTACGTGAATTACTAGTTACTATAAAAATGCAAATATTTATTTAAAACATTTTAAATAGATTTCATTATTAACATAATGATCAAAATTGTTAAAACATATATACTGCGATCATCACTAGAAATATTAAATTTGTCCCAAATTTGACTTTTATATCTAGTTGTATATGCTTTCCTTGCCTTTGATTTAAAATAATGGTTATACAATATGCTGGTTATGTTATGTCATGAAACATAGCACTAATATTTACATTACATTTTATTTCTTCAAATCGTTGGGCCTAGGCCTACGGCCTGATCACATTTCCAGAAAATTAAATAATGTTGCTATGTATAAGGAAATTATATAATATTTTTACCCGATATAGATTCTCACTGACATTAATTATCGGAAATCTAAAGTTATCGACGAATGTAAGAGTATCTGTCCTTGTATATTCGTCCGTCCACTATACAGGACTAGACGTTAACTTAGTACTAATAAAATATCTAAATAATATGTATCGTGTAGTGTTTATATTTGGTCCGCTTGAAAAAGTAATACCGCTAATCAACTTGCAATGAAGTATTTTGTGAAACTTAGCCAACAAATTAAGTAAAATCTACCCATGTGAGTGTTAAACAAAGGAACTGCTACTATCATATTTAACACTAAACTACTGTACCCATGTGATTGTTTTATAAACAAAGGAACTGCT
>CABFWB010008044.1:0-20419 GCA_902151455.1 Timema bartmani
TATTATTATTATTATTATTATTATTATTTAAGTCTTAATATTGAATTTTATATCTATTAATTTTTTTATTTATAAATAATTATTAAAATATTTCATTTGAAATATTACATTTTTAAACAATAAAATTACATTTGGTTGAAAAGTGTCTCTAGGATATTTGCACCCTAAATTCATTCCTATTATTAGCTGTCTCTCGCGCCCAGGTTAATCTTTCAGTTGCCATTTTCTTTAATAAAACCCTAGAGTATGTTCTATAGCGTAAATCTTTGAACAAATATTTCCTTTGATTAAAGATATTGGACGATTTGTCAAAGTTACATAACATTTCTTTAACAAATAAATATGACGGTGTAATACCGCTCTCCCAGCGAGCCCTTCCCCTTCAGTGACATAAATCTCCTATTCCAGACAAGACACCTCTATCTCCAAGCTTCTACTCACAGGGAAACACTCAAATATTGCCCCACTTAGATTTGCGCAGAGCTGTTCTGAGCATACCGTCCCTTCCCTCTCCTTTCATTTGTCCACCTTGACTTGGGGAACATTCAATATTTTGCCCCGATCGGGAAGATAGTTGCTTCGTTTGGAGGTTTTCGCTCAGCAATTTTAAATGTCAAAATTATTTTTAGAAAAACTAGAAAAAGGTTTATTTAATTTCTAATATTTCCCTTGTTTATATAGCTTAAATATTATTATTATAGCTTATAATTGTTTGTATGAATAACTTGGTGTTTAGGTGGAAGGGCACGTGCCCTTGTGCCCTTTAGGATGAGCCGCCACTGGCTGAAACTCTGATTTTGAACTCTTTCAATGAAGGTGAATTTGTCACTCTCGACTCCATACTGGCAAGCTTACTTTAAGGAGTAAAGTGATGATCCCATGCCTTATCAACTGTTACAATATGATTCAAAACGTAATCTCCTTCCCTCTCAAATAATTTTAGGACTGGTGAAATCTGAACAACTTCTGGAGACAACTGTTCAGGTACCCATCAGGTTAAAACTTTAATGAAACCAAGGAATATAATATAAACACTAATGTTAAGATAAGAATACAATACATACTAATTTTATTTTTTTTTACTCTGTATGACCAGCCTGCACTATTGTAACATCAATGATTGCAGTTGCTGGCCTTATACTGTGTACTTTATTCTTCATGCGCTCTTGACCTCCTTGAATGATTTGCACAATCAAAAAGATCATGATAGGCAAGATTCTCCATAATATACTTTGATGAATTTCTGTACCTTTTATGACTTCCTTAGAGAGAAATTAAATAATAATGCATTGTTTCACTTAGTTGAAACACATGCAGACACCTCCTTATTTCTTACTAACAAATATGCTTACTAAATAATTGACGATGCGGCTCAAACAATGTTGTAAGTAACAATTTTATCAAAAGTGAGTTGTCCACAGAAAAACGTTTATCGTATATTGCATAGTTGTTGAATTATAACAAGAAAAGGTTTATGTTCAGAGGTTGTAGACCAATTGGGAATAACTAATTAGTAGTTTTATATGTTTATTAATATGCAGAAATAGACATTAATACAGATTAAGAACAAGCAAATTATACAAGAGACAACGAGAGCGTACATGCGCAGCAACAAGCATAATATTACTACAGCCTCTCCTCAGTCACACACACACACACACACACACACAACAGTATCGCTTCCACTGCTCACAAACCTGCGCACCACAGATGTCTCTACATTTATATTCGCTGTAATATAAATTTACCTATACTTCAACACGCCTCCCCTAATTTATATTACAGTCCAACCTTAATCATAAATCAATTTAGATCACATTCATTACATATCTAAATTTTTCAAACTTATTACGACCTAATGGCTCAGTAAGAATATCAGCCACATTTTCATCAGAATTCATTTTAACAATATCAATTTCTCCTTTAACACAGCTCTCATTTACAAAATGATAATGTGTCTCTATATACTTTAAATTTTTTGTAAAATTACCATACTTAGTTAGCTATATTTATTCCACCAGAATTATCTTCATAAATTTTTATCGGGTCACAAATTTCAATATTGAAACCTAGCAAAATATCTTTCACAACTTTTAATTCACTAACACACTCAGACAATGCAACATACTCAGCCGATGTGGATGATTTTGTTACACTACTCTGTTTCTTAGATTTCCAAAAAATCACATTTCCATAAATTTTAATAACATATCCAGTCGTCAATTTTCTGTCAATAATATTACCTGCCCAATTAGCATCTACATAACAGTTTAAGATCTCTGCATTAACATTTCTATTAATGATTAACTTTAAATCTTTGGTTAAAACTAAATACTTTAAGACTTCTGTGCTGAGGGTCCAGGGTTCAATCCTCGGCCCCGGCACAGATTTATCTGAATGCCAAACCATTCGTTCACCTCTGACAAGTTGTGTATTAATCACAACTTGTGAATGTGAGGAGTGCCAGGCCTCCACTGTGGTTCAGATTCCACGCTAAACTGTAGTTCCTCCATTTCATCTCACTATCACCCTACCATTACAGATTAGCGTAAGTGTGTATAACCCGAACAGGTAGTAAGACACGGTAATAATAATAATAATAATAATAATAATAATAATAATACCTAAATAAGTTTTTATTTTACCCAACTCTTTCATCTGAAATCCTTTAAACAATAAATCTTTAACAAAATTTAACTTTGTTTTATCTTTACAACATATGAGCAAATCGTCTACAAACAAAATTAAATAGACATTATGATTGTTCTTATCGTTTAACATATATAAGCAACAGTCATTCTCGCTTCTTACAAAACCTAAAATGTCGAAATAAGTATCGAAACACTCATACCAAGCTCTTGGGCTTTCTCTAAATCAGTACAATGCTTTATCCAATTTAAGTACTTTATCCGTACCATCCTCATAACCTTGTGGTTGTTTTACATAAACTTCTGATTTAACGTTTCCATTCAAAAATGCTGTTTCTACATCCATTTGCTCAATAACTAAATTATTCTGACAACAATATGACAATAAAATGTTTAGTGTTTCATTCTTGCTACTGGAGAGTATATAATTATCATCAATTAAATCATTCTGCTGGTATCCTCTAACTACTAACCTAGCTTTATAAACATTATTAGCCTTTTTTTTGTATAAACCCATTTTAAATCTAGTATTTTTTTATCTTCTGGTTTAATAACAGACATCCATGTCTTATTTTTATTCAAGCAAATCATTTCCTTATCCATTGCATTTTTCCAATTTTTAGAATCATAACTATTCATCGGTTCACTATATGAAACAGGATTTTCCGCATTTACATATTTTACATAAACAATATTATTATAAACAAAATTATCATCATTAAGTCTAGCAGGTTTTCGTTTCTCTCTGGTTGATCTTCTCAACCCTAAATTTGCATTTTGATCATTTATATTTCCATTCGTTATTTCATGTTAATTTTTATCACTATCATTTGCATTTCTACCTTCTTTTAAACCTATATCATAAGCCTCTCTTGAAACACTCTAAAACTTAAATAATTTGTACCCTCTTCAATTATATCTACATGTCTTGCTACAACTATCTTGCCATTTAGTAAAACCTTATACCCAACATTTTCATAACCTAACAAAATACCTAGATCTACTTTTCTGTCCCATTTTGAATTTCTTTTTTGTTCAGGCACTCTTACAAATACTTTACTTTCATACATTCTTAAATGTTCTATATTAGGTTTCTCACCAAACAGTATTTCATAAGGGGTTTTATTTTTTTCTACAGTATTAGTAATTGTCCTATTTTTCAAATAAGCAGCT
Organism: Timema bartmani; assembly: GCA_902151455.1. Classification (NCBI taxonomy): domain Eukaryota; kingdom Metazoa; phylum Arthropoda; class Insecta; order Phasmatodea; family Timematidae; genus Timema; species Timema bartmani. Next base: position 3,822 of record CABFWB010008044.1, read on the forward strand.
GTTTTGACTACTTCAGGCTAGAACCTATTATGTACTTTGGCCTCTGCTAATAAACATCTAGACATATTCATAATATCTCTGTTATACTTTTCTGTTGTACCATTTAATTCATGAACATATGGTGGACAAGGTTCAATAGATATTCCCTTTTCTCTAGCAAAACCATATATATCACTATTCATATACTCCTTGACAGTGTCACATCTCAATCTTTTTACCTTTTTTTCAGTCTTACTTTCAATTATATTAACATAGTCAATAAAACAATTGTATACTTCACTTTTCGATTTTATACAACGAATTTTTTCTACCTTACTGCAATCATCTATAAAAGTTAGAAAATATTTCTCACTGTTTAAACCCGTAATACTGTGGATCCATTTAAATCCGTATGTACAATCTCTAATATTTCTTTTGCTCTAGTTCTCTCATTTTTAAATAGCAAATTATGCATTTTATTTTGCAAACATATTCCACATTTCAAATAATCAGACTCTAGTTCCTTTGGCAAACCTTCAAACATTTGTTTATCACACATTGTTTTTAGATAATTAAAATTTACATGTCCTAATGTTCTATGATATCTTTCCTTTTCTGTCATATGTACCATTTAATTCATGAACATATGGTGGACAAGGTTCAATAGATATTCCCTTTTCTCTAGCAAAACCATATATATCACTATTCATATACTCCTTGACAGTGTCACATCTCAATCTTTTTACCTTTTTTTCAGTCTTACTTTCAATTATATTAACATAGTCAATAAAACAATTGTATACTTCACTTTTCGATTTTATACAACGAATTTTTTCTACCTTACTGCAATCATCTATAAAAGTTAGAAAATATTTCTCACTGTTTAAACCCGTAATACTGTGGATCCATTTAAATCCGTATGTACAATCTCTAATATTTCTTTTGCTCTAGTTCTCTCATTTTTAAATAGCAAATTATGCATTTTATTTTGCAAACATATTCCACATTTCAAATAATCAGACTCTAGTTCCTTTGGCAAACCTTCAAACATTTGTTTATCACACATTGTTTTTAGATAATTAAAATTTACATGTCCTAATGTTCTATGATATCTTTCCTTTTCTGTCATATTTAATTTGACTGTTATATTTGATTCAGTTTTTACAATTTCATTAGTCATATGATACAAATCATTTTTCTTACACGCTAAAGCAATTAAATTTCCATTTGGATTATATATTTTTGAAATATTTCCTGCTGATACGATTTATTTTAATTTGTAACTTTCCCATAACTAATTAAATTTCTATTCATTTCTTTCACATAAAATACATATAACATTTTATTTTCTAATATTTGACCATAAAAATTGAATATGTGTAAAACATTACCTATTTTAGTTGCCTTTAAAAAATGACCATCTCCAACTTTAACATTTATCGGTACTTTGAGTTCATCAAGTTCATAAAAATATTCATCATTATTTATGACGTGATCAGATCAACCACTATCAAGTAACCACTCTACTTTACCGACGCAACTATTAACTTCAACGTACGATTTTTCCAATCCGGTTCTTACCTCGATTTCTGTATTAAGGCTGCTTGTATTAGTCTTCATTTTGCTGTCCTTGTTGATTTTGCCTTTGTTGCCAACCACCAGCTCGACGATGTTGACTTGAGCCTCGACCGAGCTCTTCTGCTACTGCCACCACGATGTTGCCAATGTTGTTGTTGTTGTTGTTGTTGTTGTTGTTGTTGTTGGTGGTGGTGGTGGTGGTGGTGTGGTGGTGGTGGTAGTGGTGGTGTCTGCCTCCTTGCTGTTGAGCGCCGCCTCTTGGCTTCCATAAATTTTCGCTTGGTCTCATGCTCGTACACTGAGCCTTAAAATGCCCATACTTGCCAAACTTAAAACACGCTTTGTCTTTTTTCTTTTAGCCCTAAATGACCTCAACTGTTTTTGATTCCGTCCTCTTTTTCTTTTAATTCAACCATTTTTATTTTACTTTTTCTTTTAATTCAACCATTTTTATTTTACTTTTTCTTTTAATTCAACCATTTTTATTTTACTTTTTACATATTAAACAGTTTGATCACTTTCTTTTAGTACATCAATTAAATCATATAACTCAGTTTTTCTTTTTCACCTGCACTTTTAAGTTCATTCACTAACTTTTCAAACTTAGTAAAAAAGGGACTCGAATATTCTAAGTCTTTTAACCTCAATTTATCTAAACTATTTCATATACAAATTTGCAGTGAAGTACATTTCATTGAGCTTTTTCATAATTCCATACACCGTCTCTTTGTCTTTTATAAACTGTAACTGATCATTCGAAATACCACTGTAAGTCACATTGATGGGCTTCAAGTCCTTTTCACTCCACTCGTCCTCTTTGTCTGTCGTACCTTTTTCTCTCGTCGCTGCCTCTTCATATTTCTTTAATTTTAAAATCATTGTGATTCTCTTTTTCCAACACTCATAGTTCTTGCCGTCAAAAACAGAAATTCTCATTTCATCCGCCATCTTGAGGCTTTCTTTTTAACCACGCTCGGCAACCATGATGAATTATAACGAGAAAAGGTTTATGTTCAGAGGTTGTAGACCAATTGAGAATGAATAACTAATTAGTAGTTTGATATGTTTATTAATATGCACTGCCAACATAAAGCAAAACAATCCCTAACTTAAACTAAGCCATCACCAATAGTTTTGCAGCTAATGGGTCGCTTTCCCTTTCTTGTGAGCTACCCTCATATTCCTCTCCAGGACCCCTAATTTTGAAACTTGCAAAAATACTCGCTAGCGAGCAGACTCGCAAATCGCAGGCTGTATTAAAACAGAGCTAATTTTGAAAGGTTTCTACTGTCGTGCGAGTCGGTGTAATGTTGTTTCGCTTGCGACCGAGTTTTCTATCTGACAATACTGTAAAACCATGACGTGTGCCAAAGGATTGAGGCGATGAGATGCCACAACACGCCATTATACAAGCTACGTAACTGAAAGTAAACACTATTATTGTATTGAGTGCATCATATAAAACAATTTGTTTAGTTTTATTAGGAAACCATCTTCCATTTGTATACATCTACGCTTGTTGTCTCAAAAATGTTCAAGTTATATGACTATATGTAAAACCGTCGTCTCAAACAACGTCCACTTTAGCACACTTTGTAGTGTGCTTGATCTAAACTCAGATTTACACGAGTTTGATCCCATCCCAATTACAATATTATTTTATTCTCGCAACTATTTTTTACTTTCTCTCTATCTTACAGGCAGAGAAAGTATGGTGATCGTCAAAAAAATCGAACTCGAGATTTTGATGAATTTTGAAGTTTCATGACTCCCTGAATCCGAAAAAGTGGTTTTTGAATTTCTGTCTGTCTGTCTGTCTGTCTGTACCTCCAACTAGAGCCTAAACTATTTTACCGATTGAGCTGAAACTTGATATCTAGGGTTTTCATAGGGTTGCCCCGAGGGGTTTTTGGAATTGGATATCAACCCCTAAAATTAAGGGTAGTTTACTGAAGGGCAAAAAGAGAAAAAGTCGATTTTCTCAAAATCGGCTCTAACGATTTTGATTAAATTTCATTTATGAACATTAATAAATATTCCAAACAAAATGGCTACCCTCAATATTTCGGCAAAATGGCTTTAAGGGCTCCGGTCTGATGCGTCAATTAACATTTTTTATAATAGCTCCGAAACTATTTGAGATATGAAATTACTTAGCATTACAAATATGTATATATATTTATAATACAGATATTTTATCCGAAACATATTTTTATAAAATCAATAACTTTCAATCTATACGCAATTATATGAATTTTTTTAACTTTTTGGACATTAAAGTTTAAGTATTGCGACCGTAAAAAAAAACTAACCTGAAATGTTGATGGATGTCGACGTCTCATGACCCCCCGAACCCTAAAAAATAGTCTTTGCAATGCCGTCTGTCTGTGTGTCTATAAAAACTTAAAATTAAGGGTAGTTTACTGAAGGGCGAAAAGAGAAAAATTTGGTTTTCTCAAAATCTGCTCAAACGATTTTGATTAAAATTCGTATCTAGGCGTTGATTAAGATTATAAATAAACTGGCTATTTTCATTTTCCTATGAAAATGATTTTTAGGGTACTTTACAGAAGCGTTAATTTCCGTATCTCCACAACTATTTGAGAAACTAAACAACTTATCATTGCAAAATTGTAGGACTATTAGAAATAAAAAACTTTTATTTGACATATATTTTTATAAAAGCAACAGTTTCTGAGATATTTGCAAATATATTAATACAATTTTGTGAGCTTTAGTTGTAAACATATACTACTTAAGTCTTAACGCAATAATTCTCCAATGCCATAGAGTAATTAAATATAAGTATCTAAAAAAGTATGTTATTTTTCCTTAAATCTCTTAGGAGAAATGTTTGCATAGCAATGATCTATCTCCATTTTAGACTCAATAGTCAATATTTACATTTTTTATTGGTCAAAATGTATAAATGAATAATTAAATATCAATGCGATGACTTGAAGATCTGCAACACCTTATAAAATGTTAAAATTTTAACCAGAAATTGAAATTTTAATACGAAGTGTTGACCCTTGTGGAAGACATTAAACTGTTTGAAATGCTCTTAGGTGGACAAAGATGCGCCTCTTTTCTCATTGATTATATATCATTGTATATTATTTTATGCGTGTTCTTATGTGGAGTGGTGATGATACAATGTACATTATTCCGTTCAGAAATCTTACGAGTTTATAGAAAGAGAGAGAAAGTCTGTGCGGTGCGCCGTACCATTTATTTAACATAAATATGCTCTAAAGGTTTTTACTATACAAATAATAATTAGCTTGCTTAACCCTATTTTAAAATGTGTACATTTTTATGTCATAAAACCCATTAATTTAATTTTAAATAATCACCTACATACAAAATTTCAAAATTAATGTATATCTTAGACTCTGATGTGGGCCTACCATTTTTAATTTACTACCTTTTTAAATTATTTTAAGGACTATTATGTAAGTCTACGCAGGCTAAAATATCTTGTATACTTCTATAAAAAATATTTAAAACAAATTATATGTTTACTAATACGATAATTTAAAATTAAAGTTTAAAGTCTGATAAATAAAAATAAAAATTTGGAGATGACAGGATTTGAACACGCAAACTCTAGATTATGAGACGGTCACTCTACCAACTCAGCCAAATTGACGGTTAAATAAATTTGAAAAATTTAGAATATATAATTATATTTTCACCCAAACAAATATTTTTATTAAAGGATTGTATAAAGTGTACAAAGCAATCATATTTTTTCCTTCTGTAAACCTATTTTGTACAGTGGTAGGTCTATTTCAACAAAATCACTCTCAGAAAGCTGCAACCGAAGAGGGGGATGGCATCCATTTTGTTATTTTATTGCCTACTCGATAGACAAGGCCTGTCTCGCATGGTGTTAGGCTGGCAAGTAGAATCCCCTCGCTATTCGACCGTGTGACGTTTGTTTTCGCAGAGCAGAAGTTTCAAAATTAGGGGTTTGCGAGATTGTGTGCGAGATGAGATAAATACGCTAGCGAATCGCTACTCGCACGTTTCAAAATTAGGGGCCCAGCAGTCACCTTACATATTTACTATTTCAAAAATATTAGTATACATATATTGTATATAGTATGATGAATTTAACCCATCACATTAAATAATGAAAGGAAGATAGAAGGGCAAGGCCTACACATTTACCAGAAAACTGTAGGCCTCAAAGTTTACAATTAAAACACACAAAAAAAAGTAATCATTTAATTTTCAGGGTGCATCAGTCCCCTTTTTCAACATAAGAGAGTAAAACGCAAAATGAACTGTGGCAGCATGGTTAAAGGTTGATCATAGTCATTTAGATTCTGTTGTTGCCTGTTTCTTGATTTAATAAAAGGTTTAGGTTTGGATTCTGCAGTTGCCTGTTCAACTTGTGTCTTTACTCTTTGTAAATGAATATAATGTTTTATTTATACTCTAATGAATTATTAAATTAAATTATATCTTATTATTGTTTACATAGAAATTACTGACTGGTGTGAGTAGGACTGCTTGGAAGAAAAGGAGAGAAGGTCGTCTAAGATTGAAACCAGGGGGGTGCCTAAGAGTAAAAATCTGACTTATGTGTTTGGCCATGAAGTGCTACTGGTTTGTCGGGGCCATTCTTTGTGGTTGGTGTCAAAATGGTCACCATTAATTTGTTGTCAGAGTGTTCCTGTACAGTAGTGAGGCCAATGAATACAGCCATGCAGTAGTTTCATTGTAGCTGGTATATAAGATTTCTGTGGAGCAGTAATAGTAGTCTTTCATGAGGTATTCCATTTGTGTGAGTCTGCTGATGAATGAGGTGGAAGGTTGGTGAATTTTGCAGATACTCCATCTTGGTTTGTTGTCAAGGTAGGAACTTTTTGTCTGATATTGTTTGTGGCTGGTCTGGGCAATTTAGGGTGAACAAGAATGTTGCGGAGATTAGGGGTGCGCTTGAATGTGATTCTTGAAGCAATGTTGAGAAGATTTTGTGTGAGGGGTGATGAGGTTAAGATATTGTAGCCTGAGTTCAGGATCAATCTGAGTTTGTCTAGTGTTTCATAATATTGGGTTGTGAGTGGTATGTCATTGTAAGGTTTTTTCTTGAGATGCTCTTGATTGGATAAAGCTTTGTTTATTTGACTGTTGACTACGTGTTTAGGGTATCCTCGGGCTGTGAAATACTTTTAGAGTTGTTGACATTACTTGCTAAGGTCTTCTTCCTCAGAACATATATGTTTGGCTCTGCTAGCTAGGCGATAAGCTAGAAAGTGTTTTACATGAAGAGGCTGGTTGATTAGGAAATTGAGGTACTGTTGATGGTTGATGGCTTTGGTGAAGATTGTGGTGTTTATGTTTCCCTCAAGAAAGTTAAGTTCAAGATCCAATAATATGGCATGTTGCTGTGAAATGCACCCTCAGATTTGCCTGGAACATTTTACAACAACATGCCATATTAATAGATCTAGAACTTAACCTACATTGTTTGAGCTGGTGCTTTAATTATTTTATCAGAGGGCTTACAATCCAAAGGTAGTGTACACATCATATTTGCAAACTACTTCAACAAGGGAAAGACTACTAAGCCACACTATGGTATTATAAAGGCCGTTTTGGGGCAAAATGTGCAGTTTATTTTAGAGTCAAAACAGTATCTGCAAGTAAAAATGGTTCAGCCACATTTCTAGAGCATAAAAGTTAAACAAAATAGTGGAATTGATCTATAAGTTCCATGAGAATAATTAATTGTGGAAGTGTAAAGAAGTTGGTAGTGTGACAAGTGGAGAAAGAAATTAAAAGAAAAGTGTGTTTGTCCCTATCTAGCCTTACCTAAATATCCTTAGTTGAAAGTAAAGTTATTTTGAAAATCAAAGTTTTATCAATAACTTGCCAAAAGAAACAAAACAATGAAATTATATATAATATTGCATACCTGTCAATAAATCCTTGTTCTTGCAACAATAAAGGCATGCTTTTGAACACTTGAACACAACAAAGAACAGCTGTTTGGCGCACATTGGGATTGTCATCATCGATAGCCACACCCAAAACATGAGTGGCATGTTCCTCAATCAGTGGTAACAAGGAACAGAGAGTTGAAACTGCTAAACATTTTACCACAGGGTTAGGATCATTACAGTCCTTTTTAATTGTATTTACTACCAGGACAGCTATTTCAGGATGAGAAGCAGAAATTCTATATAAAAAAAAACAAGAGAAAAAAATAGGATTTTAAAGTTGGCTAAAACACCATTGTTAGACTACTCAATACATATTTTTAGAAAAATTATATACATTTATAAAAATAGTTTTAAGACATTTGTTTAACCTTTTGTTTAAGGTATCATTAGTAGCCCATGATAGATTATACAGCTGACGTATTGAATACAATAAGACCGAAAAATAAGAGGGTAGCTAAGGTAATATAAATAATTTTATTTACATGAGAATTGATAGAGATGATTCTTAATCCCAATCAATTTAAGGTACTAATCAAATATATATAACATAAATTGACACAGTTAGGGATCCATATTAAAATATGTTATTAAAGCTTTTGTATGTTTAACAAATTGTCCAATGGCTGGCTATATAAACATCAGTCATTACTATTTCAGTATAATATGGTATTGTATTCTTATAACCCCATATTGAGTATCATAATTAAGTAGACAAAACGACAGTAGAATTGGTGAGATATTGAGTTATAAAATTATCATTTCACGAACCATTACTGGCAAACGGAACCACTTATGTTTTTGACCATAAATATGGCAGAGGGTTTTATAGTCCTTGAACCTCAACCAAAAGAAGAGGGATTAAAACATATTTTCATGTTCGTTGTGTATTGAAGAAAGGTTCCAACTCAGAGAATCTATTTTAAGGAAAATAATGCATCCCCTTAAGTTGTAATTCGACAAAATAACTTAAATTTGGCCAATTTTATTTTATTTTGGATAGCAAATCTAGTCACTTTTCCATAAACTCATCATATTAATTGAGTAAGAGCTGCATATGGGAAAGGACACTATCACTTTTGTTTCTAATATCCTTCCAATGATTGAGCCTAAGTATTGTATTTTAAGGAAACATAAAGGTGTGGAGGGAAGAGAGGTTCTTGACCAATCTGTTTTTTGGGTAAGCTTTCTTTACCTGCCACTTTACACTGAGAAGAGTTCATAGAATATGCTTTTCTCTAATTCCTAGGAACCTGTAACCAAATACTACCCTAAGGGCCGGTCTTATGACTCCTGGATAAATATTAATCTGGTGGATAAATATTTATATCTGGTTGTAACGACCTTGATTTGACCCTAAAGGATATTTGAAAGCATTGACAATATTCTCTTTTTAATTTTCTATATTAAACATATGTTGCTTTTATTTGAATTTTATATTATATTATTTCAGGCATAAAATACGTTATTTTATAGTAAATCACCAGATTCTAACTAAGAAAGTACTAGTTGTTTTTTGTCGTTAAGTTAACACCCTGAAGGTAGAAGGCATCAGCCAGTGTAACTAACTTCAGTGCGTTAATGCATTCGGCTGACGTGGAGATTTTTAGTGACGGCTTCCTGTTCTCGAAGCTCCCAGTCCTATGTTAGAATATTCCATTGGACTGCGATTCTAAAATCAGTATCCGATTTGGTTGCTCTTCGATACCATCCTTCGTTCGGAACGGACGTGTTTTTTGTAATGTGTGAGTGTTAAATGCGCAACAAGTTAATAAAATAACCTTTAAGTTCTTTATTGAAACAAGTAATGTAATTCTGCATATATAAAGTATAGACATAATTTCAATGGATGCGGATGTTTTGAATCATAAACATTTACAAAACTGCGACGTTTGACAAGTAATCATGATCATTTTATTTAACATCTTAGCAAGGCTGAAATAATTGAATAAATGACTAAGAAACTTTATTTCCTATTAGAATCATTTATTATCTCCAAACATTCAGTATCATAACAATTGGTGTCATAACGTGGGGCTCACGACAAGGCGTACGGAGGTGGGTACGAGAGATGGTGCCCAAGCGAAGGCCACGACAGAAGGTGTATGTTGGAAGACATAACAATTGGCGAACAACGTGGAGGGTGTAACAAAAGGCGCCCAATAGTGAGACCGTAATATGGTGGATAAGTTAAAATTGTGTCTTGTGACTGCAAGATAGCATTTATCTGCCAGATAAAATGTATTTATCCATCACATTTTTATCAGGAGGTTTAAGTACCTGATAACTTTTATCTGAAAGTTAAAATGGTTGTTTCCATAGTGATGTGTCGTTTTTAATGAGGTTTTGCCTATCAGAATCTGTTTGTAGGTTAAAATCTTGGTTCACATGTTTAGTAAGCACAGCCCGGGTTATAACTATATAAATTTAGAACATTTAATTCACACTTTTATATAAGCTGACAAGCTATTTGTAGAGTTATACTTATATAAGAACAAATTATCAAAATCTGAGTACAATAAATGAAATTTTGTAAACCTTGTATCCAACTATTGACCACATTTTGGTAGACACCGAAATTAGTACTTGCACGACATCTTAGCTTCCGCACCCACGTGACACCATCTGTTTATTCACACTCGTTTAGCCGCCATTATTTAACAAATGTTGAGCGTTGTATAAAAAAAAAAATCTTGGTTCGCGTGTTAAGTAAGCACAAGCCCAGGTTCTAGCTATATATAAATTTAGAACATTTAATTCATAATTTTACAAAAAATGTGAGTACAATAAATGAAGTTCTGTAAACGTTGTAACAAATTACTGCCCACATTTTGGCAGACACTGAAATTAGTTACTTGCAAGACAACTTAGCTTCTGTGCCCACGTTAAGCCATTTGTTTCCTCACACTCGTTTAGCCGCCATTATTTAACAAATGTTGAACATTCTTGCCACTCACTAGGTTGTAGCGGTAGCGCCTGGGCTTATAGGCATGCGTGCACCAGTAAAAACAGTACCAACCTTGCATTTTCTAGATAAAAATATATTTATCCTACAGATAAATTTAGTTAATAATATGCGTAAAATATTAAAGTGATTGATAACCTTTAACTGGTAGCTAACTTTAACCTCCCGATAGCAATATTTAGTCTGTAGTCATAAGACCAGCCCAAATTAAGCTATCACCTTTCCAAAGGCCTGAGTACATCGTGTTTAAGATATTACAATAAAGTGAAAAGCTTCTCATGAGAAAATTGTATTCAAGGGCCAAATTCAGTAATATATTTTTATTTTATTATAGTTTCATTTTATCGTTCCCAGATATGATTCAGGCTGTCCGTATACAGATGTAATATTCAATAAAATCTAAGTACAGGTTAATTCATTCAGGATTTAACACTTATAATTTTAATTAACTCATTATTGGAAAGTCACATTTGATTAATCTACAACATACCTTGGGCCATGCATGACAAGTAGGAATGTCTCAAAGAAAATGCTAGAAGTGCCCACCGCCAGCATTCAGACACATATTCAATACTCAACCAATGTTCCATATTGGTGAATGTTCAATGTAGCGTAGTTGCATAGATGGTATCAATTACACGTATAATGTTGTCTATCAGTTGCTCAATCAACCTTGGCCTGTTGCCACAAACCGTGCCTTTTAAAAGTTCCCAGAGAAATAAATCTATGGGTGTCAGGTCAGGAAACCCATGTCCACACAGGTCTTTGGCGATAATTCAATTCTGGAAAAAGCTGTGAATTTCTGCCACCTATTGAAGGTGTGGCAAGTTGCACCGTCCTGTTGGAAGTAACAATTTGCGTGTTCCTGATCATCCAGATGGCAAGGAGATATGTTTTTGTCCAAGTCTTCTAATTTGTCATTAAATAAAGAACCGTTATGTTCGTGTTTCACATTCATCTTATATTGTGAATATCTTATATGCCACATAGTAAGTGTTCAGTCCTGAATGAATTATCCTGTACAATGATATCATCCATATAGTCCTATAAAATTTGTACTAGAGAAAGAGAACAATTTTTAGTTAAATTCCATGTAATATGCCAATTGTCCCTTTTATTAAGAGCTATAAACAGCCTGAAACAAATTATATAACTAACTTACTAATGGTTGACACATTTAACTCACTTTGGTAATACTTTGTAAGAAGCTTTCTTCACTTCTTCATTATGAGACGGAAGTAACTTTACCACTGGACCAACAAGACAGCTTAAATCCTTGTAAATATGGACTGCCTCAATGAGCTAAGAAAAAAAACACCCACACAGTTATATTTATATACTAAACTTAATAAAGATGAAATTTTTATGCTAAATCTTTCAGGCCTGTCATTTATTTTGCTATAGTTAGCTTATAACCACAAACCAAAGTGAGTTAGGACATAGGATGATGAAGAGCTTCTCTAGGGAGAGGATGAGAAAATAGAGTATGGGACCCACTCTTTTCTTGCCCACCCCATTTCTCTTCCCCCAACAATGCATTCAGTTGGGGTTTCAACCTTGACCTTCATGTCAACAGCACTCCAGTCTGTTGTGAGCCTGACACCTTACATTGCATGACTGTCAATGTAGATATAATCTGAATAAATGATAGCCCAACATAATTATCATATATATAGTTTTTATAAATGACCTCTCACTCTCTTATCATACAAATGGGGGGTACGTTTACTCTAAATTCTACCCGCATACCTAACTCCTATTTCTATAGTTAGCTATATATAGCTGAAATGGATAGTAAGATGTAGTGGGGGAAAAAGATGAAAGTTCACTTCTATATGTTAAATGCAGATCACCTCAAACTTTATTATCTAGTTTGTATTGTACAAGTTTTACTGTGATTATTGTAGAGAGATCACCTTGACATTGTTAATTGGTTAGAGTACCAGATTTCTAAGTTGAGGATACATCATTTAATTTTATTATTAAATTCACATAAGAAACTACTCACAAGTTTGCCGTCTAGATTTGTCAAATTATTATTTTCAAGAAAGTGAACAAAAATAGAAATTATTGCTTAGTTTCTGTTTTTTATCCAAATAACATTGATGAGCCATGGGAAATGCTGTTCTCAATTTTGCATATGCATCAATGATGATAAAATTGTATTAAATACATGTATTAATTTAATAAACTCTATCACATGCTAAATGAATAAAAATATTCAAATAAATAAATAAAAATAATTATAGTTCAAAAAGCTAATAGAGCCAGTTGTCTCTGTCCACCCATGTTAACAAATTTGAGTTTTATAAACACCGCCCGGATTTTGATGACCTTAAAATTGACAAAAAATGACCTATAAAATGACACTAAAAACTCTAATAATGACTTTGAATTTGCAAAAAATGACCTAAAAAATATGATTGAAATTCCATAATATGATGTATTTATTACAAGAGTTAGGATTTAGACTATACAAATAAGCAAAAATATCTCTCCTGGTCTGTCTATTTTCCATTTTTTCCTCAGTGTGGACTTGTCTGGAATAGAATGACCCGTATACAGTCCCAGGAAATCCTTTAGTTTAACATTGCTCAGTTTCCACAGAGGTATGCTCGCAGATACCAGAAGTCACACAAAACTTTATAAAATGATGAATTTTCTTGATTCATGAATGCATTTTGTGCAAGTAATAATTGAGTGGTTTTCTTTTTATTGATATTCTGGATACAGCGCGGACATGTTTGTTGCGACTGATATGCTGTTGAATGGTTAAATCTTTTATATGATGCCAGCCACTTTCACTCCACATATTTTACAGAAAAGTATTTCACTCTCTGTAGAAGATCGAGAAACCCTTTAGGGAAAACCATTCCCAATAAAACCAGCCAGGAATCGAACCCTGACTGGCAGACCAGACCAGATGAGCTTGACATTTAAAGTTTATGCACACTGATAAGAATTTTGTTAAAGGTTAAATGGCTGTGGCTATGGCTATTGTTATGGTTATTATATTCAGCATCATCATTATAATCATTATTACTGGCATGTTCCATTCTATATTCTTAAAATGAATGTTTGCAGATACTTTTTTTTAACAATGTCAATTTGAATTAAATATTTTTCAAGAAAGACCTATTCACTTAACGCTTGAACAATAAATCCAAGTAAACAGAAAAAATTCCCTTTCATTTGTGTTAAACTTAGGTCCTTGCCCCTAATTCCTCTCTGCCAATGGTAATACTAATGTTTACTAAGCCAAAGCTGATTGTTACCACTCATTTGGGAGGGTTGAGGGCAATGACTCTAAAGTATTGGTTGCTCTGGCAACACTATAAGGTTAATTGGGCCATAGAGACTGATATAATTTAAATTTTTGTCTCATACTACCATCAATATTAGGGGCTTGCAGTGATGCAATTCTTCTAGCTAAACCGCCATTGACTGTTCTCTTAACAAAGCTCAAGAAGAAATATTTATAAGTTTAAATAACATTTAGAATTTAAAAAGCTAAGCCTTGCTGTTTATGATAAGATATGAATGTAAAGTGGGGATGTACGGAAAGCGAATTAAGGGTTGTGTTTTTGCAGTTTTTATTGTAAAACATTTTTTTGGACAAAATAAATAAAATATTGCTTCAATAGAACTGTAGAATTTAATTTTTTTCACATGGTGATCAGTAGCGGTTCTAGGATGAATATGGATTCCGATAAGATATTTTGAGTAAGTAGACTAATCTAACTAAAAACCATTCAAAAAGAGCTGAGCTAAACAGCAATTTGTAAATAAGAGGACTTATTACAGTGAAATCTTTCTTAACAGACACCTCTGGGTAATGGATTCTTCTTTATAACAGACAGTTTAAATTTCCCCAGCACAATAACAATGGCTCTTACAGTGAAACAACTTCCCAATAACAGAAACAGACACTTCATGAGACACATATTTATGCGTACAAATCTCTAAATGGGAGACAAAAATTGAAAACACCAGTCCATATAGTGGTTTACTGTAGGAATGTCAAGAATGCCACTGTCTCATGCAAAGTTTGAGCGGTCCTACCTTCCCCCTCTAGGGAGAGTTTCTAAATTAGCCTGAGGTAGTAATGACTACAGGACTTCAAGGTCGTCTCCATCTCCTTATGAGCCTTCAGCGGGGGTTGTTCCATCAGTTTAGTGTGTCCATGCACACATATAGGCTTAAAATACATTTTATTTGCGTACTGTTCCGTGTATAATGAAATCTGTACACAAGATTTATTCACTTGTCATAGCCTAATTATCTTGCATACAATACTGAACTATGAATTAATTAGATTGTTGCAGTTAATATTCACAGTATATAGGTTTATATAGACTAAAATGTGTGTAAGTACTTTGATTTAAAAGACAAATTTTCTCTATTAACGGACACTTCTTAATTATGGACTTTTTTTGATCCCGGGAGCTGTCCGCTACTCAGAGATTTCATTGTAGTGACTGAAGTCTTGGATCCTTTCTAATGAATAATGTTATCGAGACTTTGTGGTTTAGGATAAAATACTAAGTAAACACTTTATTTTTGAAGAAAAAAAAGAATTATGAAAATAATACTACTAGATGTTATAAGTTCCATTTAACACATAAAAGGAAAATTTGCTAACCCATTTTGCTTTGTTATAAAAAATTGTTTTAACACTGCGTATTACTACCTCTTCGGGTTATATGTTTATGTACTTTGTGCTAATTAGGGGTTATGAAGGTTATATTTAGAGGAAGTGTACCCATATTTGCATGAAGGGAGAGTGGAAAACCAATTTGGAAAAACAACCCTAATTACACCCAACCAAGATTCGAACCTCGATATCCTGTCATCGGCAGTTTATTCTACTGCGAGAGTAGCACCCTAGACCATGTGGCCACTAAAGCAGGTTTTATAAAACAATTTATAAATATGTTAACCACCTAAAAGACACTAACTGTATTCACACAATGCTGGTTACCACTTATTTCCACAATGTAGGCCTACACTGTGACAACTTTGAATAAAAATAGCTAGAATTAATAAATGTAGGGCTTATATATGAAGCTCACAACTTTTATTAAAATTTAATTTTCTCAGTCATTTAAGTTTAGGTTATGTTAGGTTAATTTGCAGTTCATAGCATAAGTTATTAATTTAAACAATATATATATAAGCATCAAATCTTTCTACCCGGTCAGGTTATAAGCTTATACACATATTATTCCAATTAAATACTAATGAGTTAGGGATTAGGAAGGTTGAATTTAGAGGAAGTATACCAGCATTTGCATAGCGGAGGAGTGGAAAATACTTTAGGGAAAACTACCCTCAATACACCCGACCAGGATCAAACCCCAATCTCCCACTCCTTGGCAGTTCAATCTATTACGAGAATAGCGCCTTAGACCATGTGGCCAACGAAGCAGGTGAACTATAATTATTAAATAAGATTCATGTTTAGGTGAGTAAAATATTATATGTTATGAATTACAAACTAACTCAATCTAATCTAGGCTGGTGTGTCTGAGGAAATTAAATGTAAATTAAAGTTAGGATAAGTACATAACACATTTATAAAGTTAGACATTTATGCTGATTTGGATGTTAAGAGGTTTCAGAAAATACTGAGGAATATGGCTGAATTAAATTGTGAAAAAGCTGAGCCAAATTATTATTTTCTAAATTTGGATTTAATTTGATGCACAAACAGGAAATATGTTGACATATTAACACAATTTAAGTTAATAGCGTTATCTGGTAGTTATTTCCATGAACATATTTTTTCAATAGGCCTAAGAAATTGGTTGTCTGAATAGAATCAAGGATCCTTGAGTTATAGACTTGATGAATGTTCACTCACCACGCACTTCCTTACAAAGATTTCATTAGACAAAATGGCAACAATCCTTGCTACAACCTTGGGATTGCAGTGCTACTAACTACCAATTATCTTAGAAACTATGTCAAATGCCATCAGGCAGAAGGCAACAAACCTTGCTACAACCTTGGGATCGCAGTGCTACTAACATTAACTACCAATGATCTCAGAAACTATGTCAAACGCCAACAGACCTAATGTAAATAAATACAGCGTTTAAAATCAGCATCATTTTATTTTA
>CABFWB010008046.1:8019-20405 GCA_902151455.1 Timema bartmani
ATCTATTGGGGAACTATAGGAATATCTTGGAATACAAGAACACATTTCTAGAAATGATCTCATCTATTATTATTATCATGGTCTCGTTTCCAAACTACTGAAATGTCGTCATCTGCCAAGTTGAGGACATAAGGCTTCTTGTTTCACTTCATGGAGTTTTTTGTTCTGGATTGTTGTATAACCATCATAAATTAACGTGTTTACAACTCTCCAGAAAGGAAGAGATCCATTATTATTTATGTAATAACAACCCGCGGCAATGTTGTGAGTGAGGATTGTAATAATATACTTGCAACAGCTGACCCGGACGGCTTAACTCAACACAAATCACGTCATCTTAGAGGAGTTAAGCTAACACCTCACATGCTAACGTTCGCATATGATAAATTGGAATAGTTTTAATTTCACCTAAAACCTCAATACAAAATAACTGATGACATCATCAAGTAGTATAACAATGACATAACCTTCATTGGTGGCCACGCGGACTAAATTTCAACCTAATATAGTATGATTTTCTGGGTTTGAATCCCGACTGGGTGTACGGAGGGCGCCTTTGAATATATTGTTTCTCCTTCTCCCTCCTTGCAGATGATGGCTCATTCCCTCCAAATTCTATCTTCCTCATTGATCTCGGATGGGTAGTAAGATGTGGAGGGGAAAAGAAGAATATATATGAGAGGCTGAAATGATGGGTGGCACGAACTGTTTTTTAACCAATAAATATTTAATAATTTCCAAACAAACCTTCACTTTATGTGTTTCATGCATCATTATAATATTTTGTTGTCAATTTAAAAACAAACTTTTTTTAAGCATGAACGGTGACTAAATAAACATATCTTTTCCTCAACCGAGCTAGCTATGGAGATGTTTTATATAAAACCAGTTTAGTCTTAATATCCTTGTATCCTAGATTGAAACAAGGTTGCTACGTCATTTCTGAGAATAAATACTGTACTCACATTGAATTGTACCGCTGGCAATGCTGGCAATAAACCCGGCTCGTAATGACACATTCACTCACTCGTAGTCTTGAGTATACTTTGACAGAAAGTACACAGGCATCTAGACATCGAACTCGTGTCCGTGCATCGTGGATCTCATGTTGGTACGTTCCCCTCCCCTCCCTTTATTTCTTACTCTCCTCCCACCCGTCTTCTAGGCCGCGCTGCTTCTATTGGCTCCACTTTCCGCGCATCTAAGAGCATTTTTTCTACCACCGTGTCTTACTACCGGTTCAGGTTATACGCATATAATGATCATTTAATGTAGTAGGGATGCGGAAGAAAGCATTTCAGCATCCACCACCATTCGTTGAGAAGGAGAGCGGGAAACCATTTAGGGGAAAAATCACTCTCTATTGTCCATATCAGGATTCGAAGCCCGATCTCCACATCTTCAACAGCTGTTTACGAGACTCTAAAGCAGTGGTTCCAACCTTTTTCTGCTGACACCCTCCTTGGTAGATAATCAAATTCCCACGTCATTCCTCCCCATTTTGTGGGATATTAGTAGTTTTCTTAAACTGCTTAAACTTCTTTATAGAAAAATCAATGTAACACTGGCAGCATATTGGTAGAATAAAATGAATAAAGTTAATCATGATGGTTGGCACTGTCTTTATTTCATCAGTTCTTGAATATTGGGTTTGATGTTTGACAGAGCACACCGCAAATTGCTTTCCACTTCAAGTCTACAACATTGTTTAGTTTTTATGGGAGCTGAGAGTGAGAGTTGAAGATGCAATGGTGTTGTACGTGGCTGCAGTGGTAGCTTAGGGCAGAGTTTTTCAAACTGTGTTCCACCAGTTAGTTACCTTGGGCTCCATGAGGCAATTTTATAAGATTCTTGATCTGTATTCCACATTATAAAATAGCATCAGTAATTAGGATTGACAAGTTTTTCAAATCTGGCTAAAGGACATTTGATAAAGTTGCACCCAGAACATGTAAGATTTTCCGTTTGTTGTATACTTTTCTATTTGTAAAAGTTAACTGCCGTTATTGAATGTTCATAACATTAGTGTAATAAACACTTTGAGGGTCACATGTCTTTTTTCTAGTGCAATGGCTCCTTTGGTATAAAAAGATTTGGAACCTCTGGCTTGGGGGGGATGGTAGAAAGTGAATCCAAGGCTTGCGATATTGAAAATAAACACGTGCATAAACAATTTTGGCTGGTCATTGAATTTATCACAACTGGTATGCAGTTTTGCCAGTGCCGAAAGAAATAATTATCTTAATTACTTTGGAGAAGTCATTTAAATAAATAATATCTTCAATATTTATACGATTTTTAACCTTGTTTCCAAATTGTTTCATGCTTCTCCTGGAAATGCTTCACGCCCCTCAGGTTGGGAATCACACTGGGTGATAATCACCAGACACACACACGAAAACTTTGCCCGAGTATTCGGCGGTAAAAGATCAAAGAAAGTTACCGGTATATTGTCTCCCACCTCCAATGGGAAAAATCGCTCGGTGTGGACCCACGCGAAAGCATCAGCGTGCAACATTTGTTTTATATTTCCCGTCCAATCAACAAGTTTTTATCCTTTTGTAGTATCTTGATGGTGTTGTAGCTCGTCGAAATCTAGTTTCATCATACTTAAGAAATTTCAAAATAAGCACAAGTCATTCGAAAATAGCTCTAACAACAAACAGTCAACATAGTTCTTCCCCGTCTTAAAAACTCACTTTTCTACCAACATATTTTTCGCTTTTGGTAACATTTAATAACTATAAAAGCGACAACATGAGAAGCGATATGTGGATCCCTAGTGGAGAGGAGAGTAATGAGATGGTTGCTGGGTGGGGACTTGTGTCTGGATACAAGCTGGTGTATGTGGGGAGAGGAGAGTAATGAAATGGTTGCTGGGTGGGGACTTGTGTCTGGATACAAGCTGGTGTATGTGGGGAGAGGAGAGTAATGAAATGGTTGCTCGGTGGGGACTTGTGTCTGGATACAAGCTGGTGTATGTGGGGATTTGTGTCTGGAGTAGTGGTATTGACTGTTGAAAACAGGCTATGATTGGCTTAGAGCTCGTCACGTGACCATGCCCCCTCGCTCTCTGATTGGCTGTTGGCACTGGGTCATGGCTTTCCCCTTACCCCTGACCCCCTCCCCTCCTGACCCCCTTTCCACGGTGTTCCAAACTTGTTGGTTCTTGTCCAAACTTGTTGCTTCCTGCCCAAACTTGTTTGTTCCTGTCTCATCGGTTTTATATGTGTGCTCATTGGTTTTTATGCCTGGGTAGGATTGGGACGGGAGTTGGAGTTTATTGGTGTGGGAGTTTATTTTATTTACCGGTAGGGGGAACTTGCAGTCCACGGTGTCGGGCACTCCTCCCGCGGCATGTTGGCATCACTGACTAGGGAGGGAACACGCAGCACGAACCTCTCCTGATGGCAGCGTACCGTAGAGTGCGAGCATCGAGCACCCGGCAGCGGCTCGGAGCCGTAAGACTCCTTTCACTTCCCCTCACTCTGCTACTATCCCTCTTGGGGGGTTTTCCCCTGTGATGTCGCAACTAGAGAGTATTGACACAGCTCTGACTATTCACAATCAGGGGCTTCGGAATCCTCAGTTAGGGGCCTTTATCCCCCACCACAAAAATCTACTAAAATTGGTTGTATGGTATCGCCCGTCGATATGCGTGGATGTAGGTAACAGCCATGCACCACTTTTGGCGGAGGAGTAAGATATAAATGTTACAGCGTTTACGTGGAGTGCTGGAGAGGAAAACTAGTGACAGTACACCTCAGAGGAGATTCGAACCCCGACATTCGTTGCCATAACTAGATGGGTTACACGCACCCTTTCTGGCTAAACGTCTATATATTAATTATGATAGTGCGGTAGGGATGATTAAGAAAATGTTTCAGCATTTTACCTGGAGGGAGAACTACCAACGATTTACACGGCAGGGATTCGATTCCAACACCCCCCCGCCATAACTATACGAGTTACACGCACCGTTTTCTGGCTAAACATCTATATATATTAATTATGGTAAGGTGGTAGGGATGATTAAGAAAATGTTTCAGCATTTAACTGGAGGGAGAAATACTAACAGTTTACACAGGAGGGATTCAATTTCAACACCCCCCCCCCACCAGAATTAGATGAGCCTGACATTTAGAAGGCGTGCACACCGGGATTCGAACTTCAATATCTTTCGCGGGGCTAGCACAGCTAATGTCTGTTAGAACGGTCATCCAATCAGATACTTCATTCCGAGTGCACCCCACATTTGCGAGATTTAAAAAACTAAGACAAAATCAAAAAGGGTTTTGCTGGTCGATCAGATTTTCCGTTTGATATAATTAGACCAGGTAGAATGTTTACCCGCGTTTGCTTGGAGTGAGAAAATCAATCTCAGTACGCCAGAACGGGAATCAAACGTCGATCACCTTGTCATCGGCCGTCTAGTATAACACAATAGTGACGCCTTAGAGCACGCGACCATCAATGTAAGTATACAAAATGTATTATAAAATGCATTCCCAGTCGAGCAAATTGAACTATGTTTAAAAAGGGGCCCAATTTTAGAAAACACGTGAGAAATGTTCAGATATAAAATATGTTGATTAGTCATATGGCTTATACCTCCTTGCTAATAGCCACGAAGACTAATTCATGTCCGACCAAGCCATAAAACCAATTTAAAAAAAGACGATTAAAAGCCTCATCACAACCCCCTAATCCAAAGCGGAAGTATTGCCTACAAAAAAAGTCCTTAAGGATGCTGACTACCTCTGACGTAATGGCAAGTCAAGATAGTGTAAATGTATTTTGCTGAAACTGCCATTAGCATGCACGTATGTCGAAGCATTTTATTTTTCAAATCACCCTGCCAGGACTAGCAGTATATTTGGTAGGGCTGAGGAAGATATAAAATGTACCTGCACTTGTGTGAAAGCAGAGCGATACGGTCGACCTGTATTCAATCCCCAAAATTCCCTGTTAATAGCCACGAAGTTAAGCTTATCGGTATTTAGAACCGCGTCTTACTACCCGTTAGTGGTATACGCTTAAGTAGAAATTACACTAATGGATTAGGAATTGGGAAGATTGAATCCACATTTGCGTGGAGGGGGGAGTAAGGAAATGTTCCAGCGTTTACGTGGAGGGATGATAGGAAACTATTTAGTGAGAGAATAAGTATACTATTATTATTATTTCACTGCTTAAATATTTGTTAATAATTTTAACTAAATTTGGTTTAAGGTAAGGTGTCACACACACACACGCACGCGAACTCGACACTTTTTTTTAGCACCGGATCTTACTACCCCTTCGGGCTATACGCTTAAGTACTAATTACGCTAACGGATTGATAATAGGGAAGTTTGAATTTAGAATAAGTGAATCCGCATTTGCGTAGAGAGAGAGAGTGGAAAACACCCCTAGTTTACCCGACCAAGATTCGAACATCGAACTCCTCCGTCCTCGACAGTCTGGCTCTACACGAAACAAGAGCGTCAGCCAACTACGCCACCGAGGTAAATTATTTTAGAAACAACCGTTTTATGCGCCTAAGTAATAATTACACTAATGGATTAGGAATTGGGATGTTTGGATTTAGAGGAAGTGAACCCGCATTTGCGTGGAGGGAAAGTGAAAAACTACCCCCAGTTCACCCAACCGAGATTTGAACCTCGAGCTCCCCGTCCTCGGCGGTCTAGCTAAACACGGATCATGTTTGCCTCTTTGTTATTTAACAAACTTTTCTTAGTAAACAAAAGAATATTTGTTTTTAAACGTATTATTAATTTGGTTTGCAATACTCTTAAATGGTTCATTAAGCACCAGGCTCATTAAAAGTAATAAAAAATTACGCGTGGAGTCACAGGTCAAATATAATTATATATATATATATAGACCATAAAGAGGAGTGAATTTCAGTGAGGTAGAGGAAAGGTGTTACCGTTCGTACGGAAATAGGTTATAAATATATTAATCCTCTCAGATTCCTTTTTAGACGGGTTACTTGAACAATAATTCACATTTGATGCCCAAGATCAATCGGTAGTGAGTCTTCTTACGGAAACAAATGTTTTAGGTTCGATTGTCAGCTGTTGAAACCGGGGAATTCATCACGTTTAAATTATATTTTTTCGCCACGTCAAGTGGTGAACCAGTGATCTTTGGGATGGTTTCTAGACCGTGGATTTCAGATCATTACCTCTAGGTAGTCTCACTATAGATTACTCTAGAATAATTAATTGCGAGCCACAGGTCTAAGACAGCACTCTCACAATTTATTAAATGCAGGGGTTTGTATCCTAGTCCACTGGCTGCCACCCTCTTTGGTCAGTTAGGGGTCTCCAGCTTAAATGATTATATTTGACATAGGTTTGGTAACAACATAATTACTTTTATTTTTAAACAATGAAAATTACTCCAAGGGGGGAAGGACAATGAAGGAATACCGCATATGCGTGGAGAGAGAGACTGGGAAACAACTTAACGAGATTATAAATCTGATCTCCCGGTAAAACACAATGACGCGGAGCTAATATCGGATTTTGAACCCCTGTCTTGTGTACTTACCGTCATAAACATACTAGCATAGCGGGCCTGACGCTTTAGACAGTGTTGTGGTGTGAATTTTCATTCTACCTCCACGAAAATTTGTACACTTCAGTTCTATCACCTAGTATTTTCTTATAACTTTTAGAAGTGTTCATTATGCGGGGGGGAGGGGGTTCGGATCTCGGCTAATTAGTATTCACTTATACCCTCGCAATATATCGGACAGCCAGTGACGTAGTACGGTTCAAAGAGTAAAAAAAAATTACTGTCATATCTCTGTCAAGTGTGAGCAGTTTTCCATTGACGGTTTACCACTCTCCTTTTCACTCAAATGTGGGTACATTAAATTCCTCATATAACAGCGTCCAACCGGTGCACAAGGTATAAATGACAGTAAGCCCGTCTCTTTGCTTCAATTGGTGTAATAGTTATGCATAAAATCCAGTCCTCCCTAATTTATCACCATGAAAGAATAAACCAGCATTTTCAGCCATACTGGGAATCGAACCCTGGACCCTTGACTCAGTGGACAGACATGCTAACGCCTGAGCTAAGGTTTCAGCTGAACATATTCATATTTACAAAATAATTTGATCTACCACTTTACTACCGGGAATAAACGGTTAAGCCCCGGGATTGCTACCTTTCTCTTTTGAACGATCCTCCTTTTTGTCACATAAGTTAACAAACAATCGATTATTGCCTTGAGGGGATTTCATTGACCTCCCCTATCGGTGTGACGAAAAGTGTTTTTTCGAGCCACAATCGACTTTGGAAACAGAATGTGGAAATTGTTATGTTGCAACCATGTATTCCAGACACACACGCCCTCTGGAGTATTGATATTCAGGTTTATTTCCGTCACAAATGCCCTTGTAAGTCAGTGGTTTTGACTTCTGAAAAACAGGGGGGAATTCACGCGGCAGAGATGTTTTATAATTCTGCCTTAGGAATCCGCTTTCAAATTGGAACTCCGCCTTTGACATGTATGAACCTGGATTTGAACCCCGCTATCTTTTGTAGGGTACTTCATGCCATAACTTGAGATCCGAAGGAGTTTTTAGCATCGCTAAGGGCCGTTAGAACGGTAATTCCATCAAATAATTCCTTTCCGCGTCTTTACGCTGTTAAATGCACCCGCATTTGCGCTACCGAACAGTTTATACACATTTGTACTAATTATGCTCATGATTTTAGGGATTTTTAAAGTTATATTTAGAGGAAGTGTACCCACATTTGCGTGGAGAAAGAGTGGAAAAGAGGCATCAGTACACTCGACTGAGATTCGAACTTCGATCTCCCCGTCATCAGTAGTCTTGTCTACCGCGAGAGTTGCGTGTTAGATTACGTGGCCACTAAGTTGGGTGAAATCATGTTGACAAAATTAAATGATGCCGAAAAGAATTTCCAAATATTAATTGTCTCAGTTCACCTTTGTTCTAGTATTGGGTAAGCACTGAAAAAATGTACAATTATAAGACCGACACTTTAGCTCAGTCGGTAGTGTGTTTGTCTACTAAGAAAGAGGTCCTGGGTTCGATTCCCGGAAAATGTATCATTGGTGGAATATGGGTTTCCCCTTTCATAGTGATTCATTAACGCCCGGGGAATGGGTGTTCTGTATGTTCTAGATTTAAGTTAGATTGTAAGTTGTTTACTGATATAATCAGTCGATACATAAAATGCACGTTAAATACCTCAAATAAATTTAAATGGAAAAAAAATTGTAAATAGTATTCAATTGTGACTATATATTATAAAAAGCAAAGCCCATCCAATATAAATGGCTATCGTGTTATTGCTTTGGTTGCAAATAAGTTAATTCATTACTAAATATTAAATTAACATGATAAAAACTCGCTTCAGAGGCCGAATAGTATAAGGCTTCACTCTCGAGTTAGACCGGTATGCCCATGACGGGGAGATCGAGGTTCGAATCCCGCTTGGGTTTTGAAGGGTTTTTTCCTTGATAGTTTCATACTCTCCTTCCAAACAAATGCTGGTAGATACCCTCTAAAACGCTTCCTTTCTCATTCCTACCCCCTTTAAGTAGCCTAATTATCACATTTATACGCATAGCCTGAACGGGTAGTAAGACGCGGTGCTAAAAATAAAATAAAAACATGGTTTCCAAACACAAAGTGTAAAGCTTTATCTTTTTAAAACGTCCGAAACAATCACATCCTTACACTAATTAAGTGAGGTGAGGAAGGTAGAATTTAGAATATCTGTAGCTGCAAACTGCATGGAGGGATGGTGAAAAATAACTTAAGAAAATACACCTCCAGTGCCTGTTAGCATCTCGCCCTGCTCAACTGTGGGGGACGTTCAGTTTGTGATTTATCATTGTGGTTATTCTCATCCCCTATACACGCTAATGTAAGCGCACTTCCATTAATCTACGCTTTTTATCCCCTACCCTAAATAAATTAAACCAATAAATAACTTGCGAACAGCATCATTTCCCCTCAAGTTCTAATGGAAATACTTCAAACTGCAAAAATAGACAACAGATTGCCAAGGTTCACTGAGTTACTCTCGAAAAGGAATGGATGTTGGCAGGGAGGTCGGGGATCGAATCCCACTCTGGTGTACTGAGGGTAGTTTTACCTAAATTGTTTCATACTCTCTCTCCACGTAGATACGGGCACATTTCTTTTAAATTCAACCTTCATCATCCCTACTTCACTAAAGAAAGACAAAGCGGTTAACCCGGACGGATGTTAAGATAACTTACGTGGTACAAAACGTATCCTTTACCAATTTATTTTTTAAAACACATTTTAGTGCAATAATATGCAGCCATCGCTTAAACGAGCCACTAGTAGTATATATATATGTTCATTTTTCTCAGATACTCATGAACATATTTCGAATTGTAAAAGCGAACCAGATTGTCGGGTGCCATGTCCCCAGACAAAGTTGGTGCCTGCTTGTAAAATAGTATATATATATATATATATCTGTGGGAAGAGAGGATTGAGACTGGTATTTGTCTGTTAATAGAGTTTTGATTTAATCTCTGTCGAGTGTCTCACATCATTGGTCAAGACGTCTAAGAAGTCACCTGTAGCCGGTCACTTTATGTGAGAGGTGAATTACTTTATTGGTTTTAAGAAGGCTATACATTTTACTATTAAATAATGTTATTTCGGTGGAGTAGTTAGCTATTGTCTAGTTTCATGTTGAAATAGACTGCCTAGGACTGGGGGAGATCAAGGTTCGTATCCTCGTCAGGTTTACTGATGCCTGTTAACTCACTCACCCTCCAGGCAAATTTGGGTACATTTATTCTAGGGGGAAGCTCGAGATTCAAATCTCGGTCGGATGAGTTGGGGGATGGTTTACCTTTCAAGAGGGGGGAACTAAACTCGTAATGATAAAAAAGCGTTGAAAACTAACAGCTTCGCTGTTACTAAATTATGCACAACATGTTTACATGATAGTTAATTGTTCCGTTAATTCCCGTTAAAAAATCCTCAATTTATTGAATTCATTTCGAGTTTATTTGAATTTTTTGTTTTGATTTTCAGTTTTGAAGACTTTTAGTGCGTTTAATAAATATCTATAGATTGTGAGATTAAAGTTTAAGGGAACCATGTGTTGTAATGGTCGAGTCCACTCCAAGTTTCGCATTGAGGGGGGAGTAAGGTATCAGGCACGTTAGATTTTCTATACAATAACAATTATTATTAAATTTAAATATCTAAAAAAAAGGTTTTTGAGTTTTTATTCATGGAATACTTATAAGCTTTATATAGCACTTCTAGAATGACACGTTTAAAGTTAATGTAGGCCTACTCCATATCCATTATAGAAAATAGCCCAAAGAGTCATGAAAACGTGAAAAATGGATCTCACTTCGTGACAAATATCGCCGCAGCAGTATTTATCGCTCTCGATAGACACCGGCCCGCATGTGAGTCGAGCTGTAATATGATCTTGAAGTCGCTCTTTTTCTTACCACTTGCTTAACTACTCTTTTGACCTCAGTTTATTGTAACCGGGAACATTTTCAACCTCGAGATTGTGATGGATCATGATGTTTAATGTCCCCAAACTCAAAAGAATGGGTCTTACCAATCTTTCTGTCTGTAAGTTTATTTGTACTTGGAGCTACAGCCAAAACGGTTTTACAGATTTCGTTTAAACTTGAAATTTGTATGTTAAACGAGCCTACCTCGAAGCGAAGCCATGTTTTATTTATATCTAGCTCTAAAATTAATTGAACCTTACCGATAACAGATTATTGAAAATAAGAGATTTTTTGAAGATGGCTTTTAAGATATTTTTGAAAATGGGTAGGCCTATCTAGGAAGGGCTTTACGTGATAAATAACAGCATATACGGTACTTGTTTTTTAGAGAGAAAATGTATTTAAGGTTAGTTAAAAAAAACATTAATTTTTGAAAATTTGTAACTAAAAAAAATGCCTTTGCGATTTTATTACAAGCTTAAATATGTATCTGACTAGTGTTTTACCTCAAAAATAAGATTTATGATAGTTTTCCATAAAAAACAATCATGTACGGGTGGTTTAATTATTATGACTGATTTTTGAAAATTTGAAATATAGTTAAAATAATTTGTTCAAATTTCATCTTTAAAGGATGTTTGAAACGAGTAACAAAATAATATGTTTGTTTTCTGAGGAAAACCTATTCAAGACTCGTTTACGAAAAACAGATTTCTATAAAATTGTGCTTCAAACTTTGATAATATATAAGAGAAAGTATGCACGATTGTGTCATAGCACACATTTTAATTATTTGTGCAACAGACCGACACCTTAGCTCAGTCGGTAGCGTGTCTGCTTACTGAGCTATGGGTCCCGAATTCGATTTTTGTCATGGCCGAAAAATTTATCATTGATTAAAATATGGGTTTACCCTATCAAATTAATAAATTGATGGCCGGGGACTGGATGTTGTGTCTGTCCTAGTCTTAAGTTAAATTACAAGACATATGAAGCTATGACAGAACTAGCAAGCTGGTAGTGGAAAATATATGGCTTGAATTAACAACTGACTCAGGACATAGGCTGGAAACAATCATGGATGTAAAAAAAGAAAAGTGTAACAATATAAAATAATAATTTATAAAAAAAATACGTATTCCCTCCGAAAAAAAATAATAAAAAGTTAGCTCCAGTCCTCTTGTTTGCCGCAAAATGGCTGATTTATTTGACATATACACTGCATTTAGCAACAATCCACTTTACTGTTTCGAAAGCTTACCGTGTTTTTTTTAACACCGTGTCTTACTATCCGTTTGAAAATACTTAAACACTAATTACGCTAGAGGTTTTACGATCTCCCCATCATCGACAGTCCAGTCTACTACACGAGTAGCGCCTTAGACCATGCGGCCCCCGAAGTGAATTCGTTCAAACGTGATATATAGATGTAATATGATCATATCTCGACCAAAAATTGTGTTTTTAGTTCTATTTATAAAATTAAATACCCACCTCGGTGGCGTAGTTAGCTAGCGCGCTGGTTTCGTGTTGAGCTAGACTGCTGAGGACGGGGAGATCGCGGTTAAAATCTCGCTTGGGTGAACTGAGGGAGGTTTTACCTAAATGGTTTTCCACTCTCCTTCCACGCAAATGTGAGTTTACTGCCTCTATATTCAATCTTACCAATCCCTAGCCCATTAGCGTAATTAGTACTTAAGCGTATAACCCGAACGTGTAGTAAGACGCGGTGCTAAGTATTATTATTACTATTATCACTATTATTATTAAAATTAAGTTTAGTGCTAGTAAGCGTGAGTTTAGGGCAGTATTTTCGAAGTTTTATAGCATAAACATTTATTTGGCCAAAATAAATCAATATTTCTTCTAT
>CABFWB010008048.1:0-20382 GCA_902151455.1 Timema bartmani
TCACAGCACAGCTCCACACACATGCTATACATGATATCTCCTCAAAGCACCACCTGGCTTGACCTACACACATGCTATACGTGACAATTCCCTCTTCCATCCCCTATAGCACCACCTGACACCACGAAAGTCGGAAGCAGGCTCCTTCTTACCTAGAGTCAAGAGGCAGAAGTGACTAAGTCAAAACGTGACACGGCAATATGGCTGCCGACGAGGAAATAAAACAAAGAGAATAATCTGAAGAGTGTGACAAGAAAATGTAATAAGAGTGAAGGAAGGAAATATCGCGGCGTGGGGGGTTTCCATGACGACCAAGACTTGGCGTCGCTCGACGTCCCTTGTTGAGGAGGGAGGGGTAACATCATCGGGCAATATCTCCGTCTCGCGGGGACTTGGGAATGGGAATACAATGTAGCCAGTGTTTCCACATCTTAACTCCTATATCTGGCAACAGTGGGACAGTGCCCCTTATGTCAGGTTATGTTGGGACACTGTTCCTGGTATCAGGTTGTTGGGACACTTTCCCCTGTGTCAGGTTATGTTGGGACACTGTTCCTTGTATCAAGTTATGTTGGGACACTTTCCCCTGTGTCAGGTTATGTTGGGACAATGTCCCTTGTGTCAGGTTATGTTGGGACACTGTCCCCTGTGTCAGGTTATGTTGGGACACTGTCACATGTATCAGGTTATGTTGGAAAACTGTTCCTTGTATCAGGCTATGTTGGGACACTTTCCCCTGTGTCCGGTTATGTTGGGACAATGTCCCCTGTATCAGGTTATGTTGGGACAATGTACCCTGTATCAGGTTAATTTGGGACACTGACCCCTGTGTCAGAATATTTTGAGACAATGTCCCTTGTATCAGGATATGTTGGGACATTGTTCTCTGTATCACGTTATGATGGAACACTGTCCCTTTTATTAAGTTATGTTGGGATACTGCCCCTTTTATCACGTTATGCTGAGACACTGTCCCCTGTATCAGGTTATGTTGAGACTCTGTCCCCTGTATCAGGTTATGTTAGGACAATGTTTCCTATATCAGATTATGTTGGGATACTGTCCCTTATGTCCGGATATGTTGGACCAATGTCCCTCGAATCAGGTTATGTTGGGACACTTCCCCAGGTAACAGGTTATGTTGGGACACTGTTCCTTGTGTCAGGTTATGTTGGGACAATGTACCTTGTATCAGGTTATGTTGGGACACTGTTCCCTGTATTAGGTTATGTTGGGACACTGTTCCTTGTGTCAGGTTATGTTGGGACAGTGCCCCTTGTATCAGTATATGTTGGGACACTGTCCCCTGTATTAGATTATTTTAGGACAACATCCCCTCTGTCTGGTAATATTGGGACAATGTATTTCATATCTGCTAATCAGAAGGACAAGCTCCACGTATTCCTGATAATTTTAGGGACAGTGTCCCCTTAAACTCGATAATTTTATAGTAAATGTCCCCTGGACTAGCCATTTATTTTAGCTATACTCAAGCAAAAACACATAATCCAAACATCAGGCAATCGGTTTTAAAATAGTGAATGAAAATACAACTAATCACTTAGAAATCCAAGAATCAAACCCGTACCTATGTCTGACCTAATATCTTATTTGTGACCTAATTGCTGGTACATTCTCTGTGCCCTACCTCTCTCCGTCAGATCCCGAGGCTGAATCCATTTGTAGGGTGGATGCTATTATAATCATAGTGATCTTCCGAACTTGAGGTCCATCTCTTCAATTTGTCCTCTTGCACATGGTGTCACCTTGCACTTGTTGTCCCTTCTAGTCACTATCATCTTACACTTGCTCAAATAGCGGTGAGAGTCAAAGCCCCTGGAAGGTATGTGAGCCTATCAACAGGTGTGTAGAGCAGGCAATGATCACATCAGGGGAGAACGTTTATTATTCCATGAGGCGTGGCCGGCTACAGGGTCTTTACAAAGATTCCATCAAATATTCACCGGCAAGTGGAGCGCGGCGGGATGGCATCACCTCACTCAACAAGGGGAAGCGAGGTATACGCCTCGTTAACGACAGTAGTACCAACTTGGTTAAAAACCAACCAGGACAAAGCTGCATTGCACTAAAAAGAGGAACTTATTGAGTGGTCACGCAGGTCTCTAACACCAGGCTCGCAGAAGACTGGATCGTCAGCCGTGTGGAGGCTGAGGTTCGACTGTCAGTGAGGGGATTATCTCGCAGCCCCTTGGATAAAGGATGTATTGTGATCGTCGAAAAAAAACTAGCTCTAGATTTTGATGGATGTTGACTTTTAATGATCTCATGAACCTATATAAGTGTTTTTTTGTTGACGATATCGTTTGTCTGTCTGTCTGTCTGTTACTGGTTCTATAGCAGAAACCATTTAATCGTCCAGGATAGAACTTGATATCCAGAGTTTTCATAACGTCGTCAAGTGGGAATTTTGGTATTGTCCATTCAACCCTTGGGTAGTTTACTTCATGGCCAAAAGAGAAAAAAAATCAATTTTATTTAAATGGGCTCTAACGATTCTGATTAAAATTCGTATCAAGACACTGTTTGACATTACAAACAAAATGGCAGTTTTCATTTTCCCATGAAAATTACTTTGAGGGTTCTTTACATTAGCGGAAATTTCCAATTTTGATCATATTCTGCAACTATTTGAGACATGGAATAACTTATATAAATGTTGTAACAATCTTAAGAAAAACACCAGTTTTTCTGAAAGAATATTTTATCAAATGAACCCTTTCCGAGTTATAATCAGATATATAATTTGTTTAAATAGGGCTTTGGGAAATGGGTAATTGAAAATACAGATAACAAAAATATGTTTCTGCAACAGTGGTTATTATTTGATTTATCATAGACTTTTTTTTATTCATCTTCTCACATCCTACACGTTATAAGCATACTCACTGTAAAGAGAATAGAAAGGTAGTGCCACTTGGAGGAATTTTATTACGTCATTGCTGACGTCACAAGGCACACAGAAGTTATATTTTAATAAGAAGACAGCCAAACATATGTATTTTTAATAAGTAGAATAATGAAGTTAATTGGACATTGGTGTGGATTTTAAAGCTTTATTTAATATTTAAAGTTCCAAAATGTGACCTGATTTTTAACAACGTAGTTTGTCTTGTTTATGTAACGCGCTGACTTAAGTACTGAGTGACGTCACAGAATCATCCAATCAGCTGTCTTCCTCCTCGTCTTACTAACCGTTCGGTTTATACGCTTATGTACTAATTACGCTAATGGTTTTAGGGATAATAAAAGGTTATATTTCAATGATGTGTACACGTATTTGAGTGGAGGGAGAGTGGAAAACCATTTTGTAGAACCTCCTCCCTCATTATACCCCAACGAGACTCAACCTCGCTCTTACCGTCATCAATAGTCCAGTATACTCCGAGAGTAGCGCGTTAGACTATGTGGCCACCGAACTGGGTTATATCTTCTATTCTCTTTACATTGAGTTAAATTTAGATCCGTGGTTCTCAAAGAGTGTGCCGTGGCACACGAATGTGCCGTGAAACTCACAAGGTGTACCGCGAAGATTTCGACGTTATTTTACTGTTGTTAATTGTTTTCACTAAAAGTAATTTCTTTCAATTACAATTTTTTTAAAGAAATAAGAGCAAAAATGTTCCAAAGTGTTTATTTATTTTCCAGAGAATTTTCTGGCCGACAATCGAAGAGCTAAATTTATTAACGAGGAATCTGATCTTGTCGTTTCTTACACAGCATTTTAATTCGTGGTCGAATAGAGGATAAACACGCGTGAGTCCAACTGAAAGGAGTGTCTCTGATCATGCGCGAACCTGAATCTCCCGTAGTGTCCTAACTTGCGCATTCATTGTGCCGCAAGGACTCTGGATAAAGAACAGTGTGCCGTCAGCAAAACAAGGTCGAGAACCACTGAGTTATATAAACGAGCAAGAAAGTCTGTGCGGTCCATTATAACA
The DNA here is from genome assembly GCA_902151455.1 of Timema bartmani. Classification (NCBI taxonomy): domain Eukaryota; kingdom Metazoa; phylum Arthropoda; class Insecta; order Phasmatodea; family Timematidae; genus Timema; species Timema bartmani. The sequence goes on from CABFWB010008048.1 coordinate 3,960, forward strand.
TTTATTAATTTTCCGTATAGCTTGCCACTGTATATTTCCCATATTCTCTCCATGCTAATGCAGTTTCACTTCTTCTTAAACAGCTTTACTCGTCGGTGTCTCTAACACCCGGTGCACAAGAAACATTATATTGTACACAATTTCGTCCAGTAAATTGTGTAACGTTTAGATGTCACCAAATGCACACAAGTGACAATCGATTGGACACAATATTTTCACAATACCATGGTTTCTTTGCTTTCTTGTGGTTACCTAATCAATGATATGTTGGGAATCGTATTTATTGAATGGGTGGGGTGAGGTCCTGTTTTAAATTGACCGTTTGGCATTTTATCTGTCTGTTTGTTACCCGATTACTGCCAAAGGCGTGGACCAAGTTTAAATAAATTTGGCAGGGACATTCTTTAAAAATTGGCCAAACGGAATATGCATACAATTACTTTGTTGATTTTGAAATTTATTGAAGGATTGACGTATTTAACCACGTGAACAGTGGTTACTCTCTCTGAATATAATGTACTATTAAGTATAAGGGATACTTTTTATAGGAAGAGCTTTATCTGACAGCTAGAAAAGCTACTATATCTACTTTCACATATTAACACGTCAAGTCATGTTACATGTAGTTGTCGCTTTTAATATTACATTAGCAATAGCTATAAAATAACATTGATGAAATAAAATTTTATCAATTTTGGCCACATAAAAAGTAGTTTTTGTTTTCTAAGACTATTTCTATGGAAATTGGAACGTAGTATTTTTTTTTTTGGTCTAACTTTATCACGAAATAAAAACATCAACTTTAATCCAAAGATAAATTATAGGAGAATATTTCAACTTTCAATACAAATAAAAACAACGTTGGGCGCGCTACTGACGGATGAATTAAGAAACAGGACCGAAATGGGTGCCTGTGGTCACGTGCATGATCAGGTTAAAACAAGAAACAATTCATTATTGTTTTTAGCATCGCGTCTTACTACGCGTTCGTAGTTTATATACTAATTACGCTAAAGGCTTTTTATAGATAAGGAAGGTTATATTCATAAGAAGTGTACACAAATTTGCTTGGTGGGAAAATAGAAAACAATTTTGAAAAACTCACTACACCCTAACTCAATTCAAACTTGGATCTTCTTGTCATCTCTAGTCTAATCTACCACGGGCGTAGCATCTTAGACCACGCGGCCACCGATATGGATGGCAGATATTATTGTTGATAATATCCATCGGAAAGTGAATTTTAAAAATAATAAAAATTTTATTTAAAAGTTAAAAAAATAGATTTTTAAAATAAATAACTAAATCTTTTTGTTGTTTTTTAATCCTAGTATACTTTGTAATAAAACATTCATAATTGAATAAATCATGTTTTTTTAAATCAAATTGTTTTCAATTTTCTTCAGCGTAAACCTTAAGATTAGATCAAAATATATGGGTTTTTTAAATGGAAAATATACCAGAGTTTTTTCTACTCCTGAGAAGTCTGAAAAATAATAATCCGTAGTTGTCCACCCTTGTACAATAAATAATCTAAGTAAGGCCAATACATAATCCATTATCGAGAACGAATGATGCCCATATTAAGGTGGGATGATGGTTATTGAGAGTTAAGGCCAGTATTTTTGCAGTTTTTATAGTAAAACAATTTTGTCGGCAAAATAGAACAAATATTTCCGCTGTAGAAATAGAGTTTAATTTCCTTCACACGGTGATATCAACAATTAGTGAATATCTGTCAGGGGTGTCCTAGAATTTAATGATAACTTTTTGTTTTTAATTTAAAATGTTTCTCTTTTAATGCCGCCATACTTATGATAGATATTTACTAATTGTTAATATTACTGGGTGTTAAAAATTCAACTCTATGTTTGTACTGGAGACATATTTTATTTATTTTGCCGAACCAAATAGTTTTTTTATGAAAAATGCAAAAACGCTGCCCTTTTTTCGCGTCCCCTACACTCCAAGCTAAAGGCGCTCGAATAGCAGTCTATCAGTTATACCTAAACGCCAGAAACTAAGTGAATTTATAATGTTCTTAGGTGTAGCTGTCCGGTAGTAGGGGAACAAACAGGAGAGGAGGAAAAAAGAGAGTACAATATATTGTGACCCTCTTATTAAATGACATCATTCTATTCACAAAGATCCATTCTACGCTCCTATAACAATTACCTTTCGGGCATTTAGCTCTTGATGATCAACAGAAATATGTGGATTGTACTTTTCAGAGGGAAAATGTCAACTGTTAAACTATGTTTACAAGTCTATAGATGTATAGGCTCATAGACTGTAGTTTTGTGTTCATTCCATTAAACAACAAACTCGTGGACTGTTAAAAGTTTTGTAAATATCTACCCAAGATCAACATCTGATTGGCAATATCTCAGCTGACTAGACGGCCCCCTTAAGCCGGGTAGGTTCCAAACACGGTACTTTTGGTGGAACTACAAGCCATGTGGTTACAACCTTTAGGGTGTAGGTATTCGGATGTGTTCAAACTCCCTGATGTGCATCTTATGTAATTTCTAGAGACAAGATTAGAAGCAGAGCCACTCCAAACCATGGACAGACATTCTAATGAAGAGAGAGAGAGGGCACAAGAATGTTTCTCAATTTCCTGCAATCGAAATTTAATACCCACTCTCCCTCCTCTTCAGAACCATAGTCTCCAAGACAACGGCGATGTTCTTTTGTTACCTTGTTGGCGTCCCTCGTCGCCATGGCAGCACGACACGTGACGGACGGTCCATTTTTTCTAGGTCAGCTGGGCGTGGATGTCAACTTGTACTGGGCAGAAACTGTTTTACGTCCTCTCTCCAGGCGACTAGGAGATCGGTTACTACCTCATTTTGGTTCCTGGGACTGCACAAGTTTGTTTTCGTACACAGGAACCACATGTTCGCCCGTTCAGTACATGTAGTCATGGGGCTAGTCACTAGTGGACTACATGTACTACATAGTGCTAGAGGAATACATGTACTATCAAGTGCTAGAGGAATACATGTACTATCAAGTGCTACAGGACTACATGTACTATCAAGTGCTAGAGGAATACATGTACTATCAAGTGCTACAGGACTACATGTACTATCAAGTGCTACATGACTACATGTACTACCAAGTGCTAGAGGAATACATGTACTACCAAGTGCTAGAGGACTACATGTACTATCAGTGCTAGAGGACTACATGTATTATCAAGTGTTAGAGGACTACATGTACTAGCAAGTGCTAGAGGACTACATCTACAGGACTACATGTACTACCAAGCGCTAGATGACTACATGTACTACCAAGTGCTAGAGGACTACATGTACTACCAAGTGCTAAGAGGACTACATGTACTACCAAGTGCTAGAGGACTACATGTATTACCAAGCGCTAGAGAAGTATACTTCCAGACAAAACCATTTATTCAACATCATAAGACTGTCTCTCTCTATGCTTTGAATATTTTTAATAATAAGTGGGTTGGAGGGTGAGTGGAAAATGGGGGCGGGTGTAAACGTTAATACGAATAGATACTAAATCAAAACAAAGAATGTCAACTAGAGATTGAACATTTTCAGTGATAAATTTCAGATGATTTAATCCCAGGGAAGGGGATGTATTGCAATATTGAAATATTAACATATCTGGTCTACAGCAAGCCCGATGTTAGTGACACATTCAACCACCAAGCGCTGTAGTCTATACGTGTGTGTGTGTGTGTAAAAAGAGAACTATAATCTCTGTTATTATTTTGTTGTAACTCTTTGACAATGTTTCTGGTGTTGATGTCCTCGGGAGAAATTAAACTGAGGTGGAAACTTTAAAACTTGGGACATTTCGAGCGCAGTTATGACATTTAAGTAGGTGGAATTTTTTTTACAGAAAATAGTTATTGATATTTGTCCAAAATGGAATATTTTCCGGAAAAAATCAAGGGAGAGTTTCCCAAAACGAAAATATTACCGTGTGACTTTTTGTATTTCACATTCCTCTTTTCCTGACCATGTCTTGGATCTCCCCCCCGGTGATGAAGTACCTCCAACTGGTGGCGAAATACCTCCATCTAGTCCTGAAATACCTCCACTAGGTCCTGAAATACTGCCACCTGGTGCCGAAATATCTGCGGCTGGTCCTGAATCACCTCCACCCTGTGCTGAAATACCTCCACCCTGTGCTGAAATACCTCTGCCCGGTGCTGAGCGCGGTCTATTGAAGCTAAGGGCGCGTTATCAGTGTCTGCACGCGTGGTTAGTGTGTGCTTGTGTGTGTAAGTGTGTGCGTGTCGGATAATAGCGCCGAGGACCAACCTAATCCCCTGCGCCCACTTCACCACTCGGCGAACAACAAAAGAACGTCGACCCACCCCTCACCCTCGTGTAATACTTTATAAAGATGAAAAAGAGCTTAATCTGCAACAAATTCTAGCGCAGCCTCCAAATTGGTCCACGGGGTTTGATAGGGCTTATCTAGAACTAGGCTGTTTTCAGAGGGAGTGCCTAGGTTCCTAGGTGTATCTAGAGGAGTGTCTAGGAGCTACTAGGTTTACATAGAGGGGTGTCTAGGAGCTACTAGGTCTACATAGAGGGGTGTGTATAGAGCTGTATGTAGGAGCTACTATTTGTGTCTAGAGTGTCCTAGTTGTGTCTAGAGTGTCCTAGGTGTGTCTAGATTGTCCTAGTTGTGTCTAGAGTGTCCTAGTTGTGTCTAAAGTGTCCTAGGTATGACTAGAGTGCCCTAGGTATGACTAGAGTGTCCTAGGTGAGTCTAGAGTGTCCTAGCTGTGTCTAGATTGTCCTAGTTGTGTCTAAAGTGTCCTAGTTGTGTCTAAAGTGTCCTAGGTATGACTAGTGTCCTAGGTGTGTCTAGATTGTCCTAGTTGTGTCTAGAGAAAGTGTCCTAGGTATGACTAGAGTGTCCTAGGTGTGTCTAGAGTGTCCTAGCTGTGTCTAGATTGTCCTAGTTGTGTCTAGAGTGTCCTAGTTGTGTCTAAAGTGTCCTAGGTATTACTAGAGTGTCCTAGGTGTGTCTAGAGTGTCCTAGTTGTGTCTAAAGTGTCCTAGGTATGACTAGAGTGTCCTAGGTGTGTCTAGAGTGTCCTAGGTGTGACTAGTGTCTTAGATGTGACTAGAGAATCCTAGCTATGTCTAAAGTGTCCTAGTTGTGTCCTAGTTATGTCTAGAGTGTCCTAGATGATCTATGTTCAGGTTCCAATGGTCCACAAGCTAACACCCAACGTTCACGTAAATAACCTATGAACGCCATGTTGTAATAAATACATTGTAAAGCGGCGCGCTCACATTTTCTTTGTTCATCGTCTGGACCTTTAGACATCGGTACAAGGTTTTGACTTGAGTAAGTAGTTAGTGTTTGTTTCGTTTTAAAACATTCGAGATTTGAAAGTTTCTAGCTGTGAGTTTTCAAAGAGAGTGAGAGTGTAGTTTATTGTCTGGATGGCTGCAAGAAAATAAGGTGGATTTTGATTTATGTTGTAAATAATACAAATCTATTTAAATAAAGTTGTTTTTTAAATGCTTTAACTCGGGCTAAATCCGAAACTATTTTACAGATTGGGCAAACATTTGGTATCTGGGGCTTTCATAAGCCCCCCTTCCTCTCCACCCCAAGGGGTTTTTTGGAATTAGATATATAACTATATATATCTAAATTTAGGGGTAGTTTATTGAAGGTCAAAAAGAGAAGAGTAATATATTTTCTCGAAATTCAATAAAACGATATCTAGACACTGTTTACCACTATAAACAAGATGGCAACTCTCATTTTCTCATGAATATTACTTTGAGCGTAATTTACACTAAGGAAAATTTCCAATTTTCATCCACATTTCTCCACAATTATTAATATACGAAATAACTTATCATTGTAAAGTTGTATTGCTATTAAATATGAAAACCTTTAATTTGAAATATATTTTTATAAAACAAATAGTTTCTTAGCTATAATCAAATATATATACATTTTAATTCAGGTCTTTGAAAATGAATTTGATTCTTATGATCTTTGGTGGACAAAGATATTTCTCTTTTCTCAATTTTTCTGTAACAATATTCCTAATTCCTAATGCCATATAGTAAGTAACAGTGTATATTATTTAATTTATGATCTTTGGTGTAATGTTTCTACAACAATGCATAGATCTATTATTTGTTTTCACAAATCTTACGAGTTTTTAGTAAATGTATATTTTAAGATAAAAGCTGGAGAAATTCTGTGAGGTGCATCGTACTATTTATTTTTTAAGTGAAAGAATCTGAGATAAAATCTGGTAAACGAAATATTTGCCTAGTGGACTAGAATATTAAATATATTAATAATCAGGCGTTAGAGCCGGTACAGTCTAGTTTACAGGCGCTAGGCAATATTATTGTATTTTGGTTCATTGAGTGCTAGAAAAACTTATCATTTTGACATGATATTTGAATTTTATTTATTACTATCGATAGGCTTAGCACATTTGCTACTAACGGCCTAATTTAATTGGTAATCCCATAAACCATATATATATAGATATATATGTAAAAGTTATATGTTAAAATACTTCCAATATTATAATCAAAGTAGGCCTTTACAAATAATAATCACCATTAGCGTGGGGAGAGGATGGGAAAACCACAACAATAAATCACTCGTCAAAAACCACCCTCAGTTCAATGAGCCAAGAGTACCTTTGCCTCTTCGTCAACAACTATCGAGAGCTAGCTGATGATCACGCTCTCCAGTTTGGCCACGCAGTCGCCAGTCGCTCGCTCACCAGTTTGGCCACGCAGTTGCTCAGCCGCTCGCTCGCTCTCTCGCCAGTTTGGCCACGCAGTTGCTCAGCCGCTCACTCGCTCTCTCGCCAGTTATGGCCACACAGTTGCTCAGCCGCTCGCTCGATCTCTTGCCAGTTTGGCCACACAGTTGCTCAGCCGCTCGCTCGCTCTCTCGCCAGTTTGGCCACACAGTTGCTCAGCCGCTCGCTCGCTCTCTCGCCAGTTTGGCCACGCAGTTGCTCAGCCGCTCACTCGCTCTCTCGCCAGTTTGGCCACGCAGTTGCTCAGCCGCTCGCTCTCTCGCCAGTTTGGCCACACAGTTGCTCAGCCGCTCGCTCGCTCTCTCGCCTGTTTGGTCACGCAGTTGCTCAGCCGCTCGCTCGCTCTCTCGCCAGTTTGGCCACGCAGTTGCTCAGCCGCTCACTCGCTCGCTCGCCAGTTTGGCCACGCAATTGCTCAGCCGCTCACTCGCTCTCTCGCCAGTTTGGCCACGCAGTCGCGAGAGAGTAGCGCTTTAGAGATGATAAGAGATGAGAGGCCTTTACATGACGTAAGAAACTCTAAACTAGGCACAAGGAACATCCAAAACTTTGGTTATTAACATATGAGGAAAAGAATAATATCTTCACCCGAGTAAATTTAATTAATCTTAACAAGTTTGAGACGCTTTCCTTCTTTTGTCTGAGTCCTTCCCCCTTACTCCCTCACTCTACCCATGCGCCCCTGTTCCAACATAGTGGGAGGTTGACAACGATTCAAATACAGGGAAAATTAGTTTCTTCAAGTCAATACGGCAGCTTTGTCGCGGTGCAAACATTTCCATTTAATATTTTGTTGCTCTTTGTGTGCGGATGTATCAAAGAGCTATATCATAAGAAACTTTGAAATGGAGTAGGGGTTGGGGGGAAGCGGTTACATAACTTTTCCTTATAAACTTGGATTATTATTGTAATTAGTGTAGTGGAACGTAAGATATTTATTTTAGCCTCATTTTCCCACGACCAGGGAGCGATGTGTTTATTTGTTGTTCTTTTGCTAAAACTTTGTGAAAGAACTGGCCTTCAAACAAATTTACTCAATACACCAGGTTACGCTAGTATTTTTAAGTGAAAGCAAAGCCTTTACACGGTTATTTTTAGAAGAGAAATGGTGCCGGACTAACAACCAGCAAGTTGAGTTTGGAACTGAGGAAGAAATTGATGAAATGCTATATTTGGAGCATTGCACTGTATGGAGCATGAACTTGGACTCTTAGAAAGTTGGAAAATAAATACTAAGAGAGCTTTGAAATGGAAAAGACTTGAGAAGATCAGGTGGACAGACAGGGTGACAAATGAACAAGTCCTAAGAAGAGTGAGTGAGAAGAGATCCATTTTGGATGTGATTCTTTGGTACAAAGCAAACTGGAACGGACATATCCTTAGGAGGTCCTGTCTTCTGCATGACGTCATGGAAGGAAAGGTTGAGGGAAAGAGAAGCTAGGAAGAAAGAGGATTAAAATATTGGATAACTTAAAGAAAAGAAGAACATTCTGGGAGCTGAAGGAAGACGGAGCATATTGGCAGTCTAAGTTCACTGACAAAAGGAATGGACCTGTCGTAAGACAGAACACCTAATAAAAAACATATTATTGGTCGACCACTTTTTTTTTGGGTTCGTGGGGATACCAATCTACCCTATGACTCAAGTCAAAACAGCACTCGTCTTTTCGCAGTCAACCAGGATGGAGGTGTAGTAATCACCCCAACTCGTCTTTTCGCAGTCAACCAGGATGGAGGTGTAGTAAGTAATCAGCCCAATTCGTCTTTTCGCAGTCAACCAGGATGGAGGTGTAGTAATCACCACAACTCGTCTTTTCGCAGTCAACCAGGATGGAGGTGTAGTAATCACCACAACTCACGATTTAGAGGTCCCGAGAGCTAACTCCTTACTCACAAATTCGCTATTTAAATAAATTAACTGAATTAATAAAAGCATAAATTTAAAAATGACTGTGTTACGGCTGATATTCGTAATTAAAATCATTAATTCCCAAAGCTTCAACTTTCATATATATACTTGATTGTATAGCGTTGATTTCTTCCATTTTACTTACTTATTCACTCTATCTCTTTCTTGAGCTAGTTATATCAAATCCACCTCATTACCCCCTATCCCTACCTTGAACTAGTTCCATCCAGTCCACCTCATTACACTCTATTCCTATCTTGAGCTAGTTCCATCCAGTCCACCTCATTACACTCTATTCCTATCTTGAGCTAGTTCTATTCAATCCACCTCATTACATCCTATCTCTATCTTGAGCTAGTTTTATCCAGGCCACCTTATTACACTCTATCACTATCTTGAGCTAATTCTATCCAGTCCACCTCATTACACCCTATCTCTTTCTTGTGCTAGTTTTATCTAGTCCACCCACCTCATTACACTCTACCTCTTTCAGGTACATTCTATCCTCCCATCTCCTACTAGGTCTTCCCAAAGGTCTCTTCCTCGTGGGTTTGTCAGTCAGTACCCTGAACCAGGTTCTAGAATCTCCCGGTATTCGCGCTGCATGTCTTGCCCAACGTAATCTACGAGACTTGATTACTACCCTAACAATGTCTGACGATTAATACAAGGTATGTTGCTCATAATTATGTGACCTCCTATCCTTCCCAGTAGCTTCATCCCTTTTTGGACCAAATATCTTCTTAGGCAGGTAAGAGACCACGTTTCACACCCATGTATAAATTAACAAACGTAATATTTATTTCACATAAACGTTGGTAGAAGAAGTAACTAGCTGGCGCCGGAATTCAACACAAATAATCTCACACCCAAATTAACACACGCGTATAAAGAATGATCAGAGCTTATATTGAGCCAGTCAGGACACGAACACGGCACGTCCATTTGGAATAGGTCATGCGCAGTTTGGGTATCGGGAAAGTGAAATAAGTGACAGTGGGGTAGGCCACAAGTCATCAATAATATAAAAATAACTGGTGTGGTCAGGGACTTCAAACTTCCAGGAAAATCATGGAAATGTCATAGATGTTCGTAATCGATTAAGGAAAATGGTATTTTGGACTATCCATGGAGGAGAAAGGTATTAATTACATCCAATTCCTACGGCCCGCAGACCATATCCGACCCACCGCCTATTATTGTGCGGTTTAAATGAGTTTCGTGATAGAATCATAAAATTACTCTTTCAGTATCTATAGAGCATTGTTAATGTGACACAGACAGTCCCATTCGTCTGAGTAATGTCCAGTAGGTAACTATAATGTCCAGCAGGTAACTATAATGTCCAGTAAGTAGCTATAATGTCCAGTAGGTAAACATAATGTACAGTAGGTAACTATAATGTCCAGTAGGTAACTATAATGTCCAGTAGGTAGCTATAATGTCCAGTAGGTAAACATAATGTCCATAAGGTAACCATAATGTCCAAAAGATAACTATAATGTCTAGTAGATAACTATAATGTCCAGTAGGTAACTATAATGTCCAGTAGGTAGCTATAATGTCCAGTAGGTAACTATAATGTCCAGTAGGTAAACATAATGTCCATAAGGTAACCATAATGTCCAGAAGATAACTATAATGTCTAGTAGATAACTATAATGTCCAGTAGGTAACTATAATGTCCAGTAAGGTAGCTATAATGTCCAGTAGGTAAACATAATGTCCATAAGGTAACCATAATGTCCAGAAGATAACTATAATATCTAGTAGATAACTATAATGTCCAGTAGGTAACTATAATGTCCAGTGGGTAACCATAATGTCCAAAAGGTAACCATAATGTCCAGAAGGTAATTATAATGTCCAGAAGGTAAACATAATGTCCAGAAGGTAGCCATAATGTCCAGAAGGTAACCATAATCTCCAGTAGGTAGCTATAATGTCCAGTAGGTAAACATAATGTCCAGTAGGTAACTATAATAACCATAATATCCAGTAGGTAAACATAATGTCCAGCAGGTAACTATAATTTCCAGAAGGTAAATATAATGTCCAGTAGGTAACCATAATGTCCAGTAGGTAACCATAATGTCAACACAAGTGGAAAAGAAAATATTTGACTCTGAATTTCACATATTTTATGAAAAGTGGAGTGTGGAATATTTTGATATTGAATTAAATTTTCAAACAAATGTGCCAACTATTAAATGATTAGGGTTTGCAAACAGATTTTTACGTTATGGGGTACACTAAGTTTGATCCCCCCAAAAAATTATAATTGTTATTTTAAGTGGTTCTGTACAACATTTTCAAATACAATAGTTCTTACAAATTATATGTTTACTGCATTAGTTATTATTTATTAACTTGATATTTTTAAAATATTTTAAAATAACTTACAAGAACTTTCAAGTGTTTTAAATTTTCTAAAATAATTACATGTCAGGATGCCCGAGCGGTCTAAGACGTCAGACTCAAGATCATTCCTTACTCACTTGATGAGAGCGTGTGTTCAAATCCCACTTCTGATAAAATTTTATGTATTATTAAATCGACCATCTCCATTGAACGTGATAACAAATTAATTTTAAACAGCTCATAATTATATACGTCCAAGTCGATATCTTATTTTCCTTATTACAATTCCATAATTTTCACTTATTTCCCAAAAATCTATTGGAACAAAATTATAATATTTATTTTGTTAGTAAAAATGTTGTACATTTTAATTTATTTCTTATAGCCCTTATATAAGTACATAATATCCTTGATGCTACCTCTTGGCCTTCAAAGCCTAAAATATTTACAATCCAGCCCTTCTCGCAAAACATTGACCAACCCCTGGTCTAACGTACCACTCTCGCAGTAGACTGGAATGCCGAAGAGAGGGGTATCGGTGTTCGAATCTCGTTCGGGTGTATCAAGTGTGGTTTTTCCATAATGGTTTCACAATCTTTCACCATGAAAATGTGGGTATACTTCCACTAAATTTAATCTTACTCATCTCTAACAAACTAGCATAATTCTTAGTACATATACGGATATAAACCGGATGGGTAGTAAAACGTGGGGACCAAAATATAGATTTAATTAGAAGTATTCAATGTGCAATTTCTGAGCCGACTGATTATATCAGCACACGACTTATAAACTAACTTACATCCAGAACAGACACAACACCCAACCCCTCCAACCCCCCAGTCGTTAATTAAGGGGTGTCGACAAGAATGTTGTGCATATGCTAACTTAGCATGCAAGTCAGCGAATGCTGCAATAATTTATGTTAAAGTTTTTTAGCGTATTTCTCTCGGTTACCGGAAAGGAGCCTGGCAAATTATATATTTATATAAGTTCATTGTATCGATTTTGAAATTATTAGATATGCGTGAAGCAAATCGAAGTAAAATATGCCATAAAGTTGATTACCTACGTAACCCTTTAAATGCAAATTATTTTATATTTTGTTTAATTAAATACGAAATAACTATAACAACATTCCAATTAAAAAATCCCCATACAAGGAAATTAATTAGCTCAATCAAAGAATATCGGTAGAAGATGTGTTAGGGCCAACTAGCTATTATAACGGCCATTTTGTGACTATATAATATTTTTTAAATATATTAGTAGAAGAAAAAGTAACAGTGAAAAAAAAAAGATATTTTATATTTTTAACATATTATCATTGGTTTTTGTGCTATGTACACATTTTTTGCCGCAATTTTTCTATTTGTTGCATCATACCAGTCGGTCAGTACGTTGTCGACCTCTCACCTGATTTCCATACAGGGAATGTAAAACTCACAATATATTAAAAAAAAAAATACGGGCTGTTCGAAATCAAGCTGCTTAGGAAGATATTTAGTCCAAAAAAAAGAGATGAAGATAATAGGAAATGGAGAAGGTTACGTATTGATGAGTTAAATAGACTGGAATGACTATCAGACATTGTTAAGGGAATCAAATCTCGCAAACTATGGTGTGCAGGACATTCAGCACGATTGGATTAATCTAGAACCAACCGTGTTCAGTGTACTGACTGGTAAAGCCAGTGACAAAAAAACATTGGGAAGACCTAGACGCAGATGGGATGTTAACATTAGAATGGACCTGAAAGAGATCGGGCGTAATGAGGTGGACTGGATATAACTAGTTCAAAATAGGGATAGAGTGTAATGAGGCAGGCTGGATAGAACTAGCTCAAGATAGAAATAGGGTGTAGTGAGGTGGACTGTATAAATATTACTAAAAATATACTTATGTATTCAAGATAGATGCCTAATAATGACTCAAAATGCTTAAAAATAACGCAAACCAAGAAAATCTTAAGTAAAAACCCAGCATGACAAAAAATAGACCAAGCTTTTCCACAACCAGAGGGCCATGAACATAATTTATGTGTTTATGAGCATCATCTGTGTTGTAAAAAAAAATAGAAAAAATTACATGTCATCAAGATTTGAGCCCTGGTCACGACAAATAGCAATATAACAACTACTGACAAGTATGTGATTGGTGATATTATATTCTAGACCACCTTTGTTCTGTCTCTAGTCTTGTGTGTGACATTTAGTGGGCAATGTTGGCAGCGCTCAAACTGTTGAGCCAGAACTGTATACATGAGACTCGTATATAAACCGCTACTTTAGAACTCAACTAAGTGAAATCTTCAGATTTAAATGACATTATTCTTACCTTTATTTTTTTAGTTTTCTCTATGTTTATATCTGACAGGCCCTGTAGTTTTCTCTATGGTTATATCAGACAGGCCCTCTAGTTTTCTTTATGGTTATATCTGACAGGCCCTGTAGTTTTCTCTATGGGTATATAAGACAGGCCCGCTAGTTTTCTCTATGGCTATATCTGACAGGCCCGCTAGTTTCCTCTATGGTTATATCTGACAGGCCCTGTAGTTTTCTCTATGGTTATATCAGACAGGCCCTCTAGTTTTCTCTATGGGTATATCAGACAGGCCCGCTAGTTTTCTCTATGGTTATATCTGACAGGCCCGCTAGTTTTCTCTATGGTTATATCTGACAGGCCCTGTAGTTTTCTCTATGATTATATCTGACAGGCCCTGTAGTTTTCTCTATGATTATATCTGGCAGGCCCTGTAGTTTTCTCTATGGTTATATCTGACAGGTCCTGTAGTTTTCTCTATGGTTATATCTGACAGGCCCTGTAGTTTTCTGTATGGTTATATCTGACAGGCCATGTAATTTTCTCTATGATTATATCTGGCAGGCCCTGTAGTTTTCTCTATGGCTATATCTGACAGGCCATGTAGTTTTATCTATAACAGTAGACAATCCAACTATGGTACTATAGCAATGGTACCCCAAAGGGCTGTTTGAAGTAGGGTATTTGGCCCCTTTTCCACCAAGTTAACAAACAATGTTCACAAAAGATTAAAATAGATAAATTAAAACAATGAAATGACGTGTCGAATGTAAACACAAAAACTTAAGACTTAATATTCATAGTTATACCATTATGCACATTAGAACTGCCCCCAAGATTCTTAATTGGTTAAAAGTACTGAACCAAAGTATTTGATAAGTATAATATTGGTATTATCTTTGGTTGTGCCGCTGTACCATGATATAAACTATAAAGTTTGTTTGCGGGGGCGCGGTGTTTTCATTGTGTTGTTTAAACTATGGCTGTTACTGTTTTCTAATCAATCAGTAGAACACTCATTGGTCATGTATAAATGAATATACGTGCGTATGTGAGGTGTGTAGAGCATAACCTATGTATGATTAGTCAAATGGGGACAGAGCTGATGAGAACATATCATTCGTACAGTTTTAACAAACTTTGATTACCCTGGCAACACTCCACGACACGACACTGTATGTTTGATACAAAAATAATATGTTAAATATAACAATATAAACATAATTTTAAGAAACATCTATTAGGTGGTGTAATTAAAATGACGTTACTGATCCTAATTAAGTTTTGTCACGTGTCAGTTCTGAGCCACGTGATTCTCAAAGATAAATGGTGACTAAAATATTAATTATCTTAAAAACTTGATTTCAACGTTTCACGATCCAAACACGGGGAGCTCTGAGCGCTAAACGATTGATCTTGCGATTGGACTAATGGACCAAATAAATCTTCCAACCATGACATGTTTAGACGATGTTTTGAAGAAGGAAAAAAAAAAGTTCGTTAGAGAGATTTTTGTGTCTAGTAATTTAAATAGTATATAACATAGTTATCACAATTAAATTACTTCTATTATTAAAATGTATTATTGACAAGTCTGCGTTTCAAGACCTCAAACATTGCACATCTTTCAAAATGTCCGGTTTGAAATGTGTGTCAACCTTAATGAATCAAATTGAAAGAGTTGAACGTCGATAGTTATAATGGATACAGATTTTTATGATTTGATTTGATTTGTAGCCATCTCTAGCTCTTTCTCCTTCATAGATGCTGCGATCGACTAGAGATCTGTAAAAACAGTTGTTTTTTCCTTAGCGTATGATATTATTGAACGGAAGGACATGATTCTCAGTTTGGTCCCTTGTATGTAGACTTTTAGCCACTCAGGTGGCACAGAACGTTGCCCGAGGTACACCATAGGAGGTTGTCTACACGTTGTACCCGCAATGAGATGCTGTGACGAGAGTGAATATGGAGGTATGGACCAGTAGGAGTCTTAACCTAACTTTATACTAATTAACCAACCCCTGGTGTCCATTGGGCTGATTTACCCTAATAGTATACTCATACTAATACTTAGCACCACGTCTTACTACCTGTTCGGACTATACGCTTAAGTAATAATTACGCTAATGGGTCAGACATTGGTAAGGTTTAATATAGAGGGAGTGAACCCGCATTTGCGTGGGGGCAGAGTGGAAAACCGTTTAAGAAAACCACCCCCAGTTCACCCGAGAGAGATTCGAACCTTGATCTCCCCGTCCTCAGCAGTTTAGCTCAACACTAAACTAGCGTATTAGCTAACTACGCCACCGATGAGGGTCCCCTTAAGAGGAAGATACCCAAGGTGCCATCCGGGAATCGAGTCCGGGACCCCTAGGTTCGTAGACAGGTGCAATGACCACTACATAAAGGGGGATGGATGCAGAAACCGACAACTGTAGGGTGTGTTTTGTGTTGACGGTAAACGAAGGGAAAAGCCAAAAAGCACTTCACACACACACGCACACACACACGCACACACACACCGGAACGTAAACACGTACAAGCGAGTCGACCAATGGAAAAGCAGAGGCTCTAAATGTTCGGAGTTAATTAAATGTAAGAAAGTTTTGCCTTTCATCTTTCCCCATCACGTTCGTATGTTTTTCTTACGCACTTCGGTGGCCACATGGTCTAAGGCACTACTCACGCAAGAGTGCTGATAACGGGGAGACCGTGGTTCAATCCCAGTCGGGTGTACTGGAAGTGGTTATACTTAAATGGTTTCTCACTCACTATTTCTCTCTACGCCAATGCGGTTACACTTCCTCTGAATTAAACCATCCTCATCCTTAACCCATTAGCGTAGGTAATTAGTACATAGTCATACAACCCGAATGGGTAGTAAGACACGGCGTTAAAGACAAACAAAAACTGTGTATTCTCTTTACTTGTTTAGTTGTAAAATACACATTTCTGGTGAGACTGTAACTAGACTGGAGAGGGTAGCTATTACTTCTCAAGCAGGTATTACACATTCCTGGAGA